>BQNB010033459.1:0-13955 GCA_026074375.1 Tanacetum coccineum
TTAAGTGATAATCAAGCTCGATTCCCAACATTCTCTTGAATTTCCATTCACTTCTCGCCGAGGAAACGACCCGGGAGGTTTTTGATAATTGCTTTGGTTAAAAGCGATTTTCTAGAACCCGACGGAAAATACTCACTATACTATTATTGGCCTATCCTTATTATTACGTATTTATATATATTATATATATTTATATACGTGTAGTTCGGACGTGATCAACTCTCTCTAAAATTCTTATCGTATCTCATTTCTATTTTTCTTGTTCCAAATGGTGAAGTGAAGGTGATTCCGGGTCATAAAAATAAACAACAATCAACGATAAATTAAGTAATCAAGATAAACAAACCAAACATTAGATCTTCATAAACATGGCTGATGCCTAAACGTATCAGCTGATAGTCATTATAAAAATACACATGGTTTGATATATGAACGATTAAAATAAAGAAACCTTAATTGAATGCGTATTCGGTTGCGCGAAGATTACAAGAGTTTTCCTATGATCTTGAGGCTCTTTTCTGACCTTCTAGGCTCCTTTATTCATCTCTTGGTTGACTTTGTGGTTTAGGGATTCACTTGCATACCTAAAACTGAGTTTAGGTTCGTCTATTTATAAGGTCTGGAAGTCGGTTCGATAAGCCGAATCGAGCAATGTGGGATACAGCGTATTGGGGATTTCTTAGAGTAAGGACCACGTTTGATATCTTTCAGAATATTTTATTACAATATTGTAAATACGACGTATTAATGTCTCTTGGATACGGAGTATTGGGTCTTCAATCCTTCATGGTTATTTGTGAAGTGTAGGCACGGATACGCCGTATCTTCTTGATGGATACGGTGTATTGAGGTAAAACTAGTTGATTCTTCTTCATTGACCAAAGCATTATATACGGCTTATCATTGATGTGGATACGACGTATTCTTCAAAGTTAGGCAATGGTCTTTTGATTCGTCAAAGTCTTGGATACGTCGTATAGGTCTAGAATAATACGGCGTATTGGCTGTCGGATCAGTAGACTTTCTCGAACTCTTTGTTTATGCTCCAAAATGCATGCCTTTTAGCATAACTTCACCAAGTACTCCATAATTACTGCAATTCTCAAAATACAAACGATTAAGTAACAATTCTTTGCAATAATTATACAAAATGGGTTAATAACATGGGATAAATGATGCTATAAAAATAGACGTTATTTGATGTCATCAAATATCCCCCCACATGAATCCTACTTGTCCTTAAGTAGCCTTTAGAAGTTTATAAAAATGTATCCCTAAGGATATTTTCCGTTAAAGCATTTATTTGATCTATTACAAGTACACAACCAAACACCTCACGAAATAGGAAGATGAAAACACTTAAATCACTCAACTAATCTATGTGGTAACATGTAACTAATTCGTTCAATTGCTCGGTCGTGACGAGTATTCTATCATAAGCTTGGCAAGGATACACATCTCCACCTCTAAAGCTAAGGATTAACAAGTTTACAAAGGTAAATATATGTTTTTGTATGGAAAGGCTTACGGTTGATCATTCTACAATCTTTTACCAGAAGTACCACTCCAACAGGGCAGCTGAAGCACACATACATGGCCGTAACGACGGAATAGACATGTGTGTTCGATCACATCCCCATTCGAATTTAACCAATGGTTAGGATGAAGAATGATATAGGGTAGGGACCTTCTAACTTTCACCAAAAGTCATAAACCAACAAGGCAGCTGAGACATGCATACATGGCCGTAACGACGGAATAGACATGCACGCTCGATCACATCCACGTTCGCGTAAAACCAGCGGCTAATCATTAGGTGAGATAAAAAATCAAGAAACAAATAGATTAAGCCTAAAGTGCAAGTTGTTGGACACTTTTCCCGACCATTACCATGATAAAGACACAACTATTTACAACGTCTTGATCATCGATCAAAAACAACAACCTAAGTTGGCGTTCCCGTAACGGTCAACTTCCCAATCATCCCAAAACTTTACATACTCTACAAGGCAAGTGGCGATATCTTCCACTTTGTACAATACTTTACATCGTTGATTTTTGTTGCGTATCAACGAATAATCGATCCTTCGTGTAATTCCTTCGGTAATGCTCTTGCGAAACGATTATCTTCAATCAAATAATTCCATCGGTTTAAGCTTTAACGAACCGACTATCTTCAAACTTTCCTCCTCTTTTTTGTTGTAATTTTCTAATTTTTTTCAATTTTTTTTACAATACTATACTATGAATCCCGGTGTAATTTCATCATCTTTATGATCATAATAACTCCGGATAATTTCTTCCATGATTCTTCGTTCTTCGGACGTACTAGTAATTGTGATGGTAGTAAAATCACATGAGTTTTGACTACTAATATACATTCCTATTTGCAATGTGCAAATTTCCAACCGCACCAAAGATAGAAAATGACACAAGACTCAGGAAATACAAACTTTACACTTTAAGCAACTAGCAACTGTAAATTAAACTTAATCTAACAGGGTAGGTTAAGGTGTAAGGGTGTAACGAAACAAATAGTTGGTGTAATTCCTAAAGGATTGGCTCTACGGGTTGTTCTAAGGGAATCTTACTCTTAAAGTGAGAGTAAATAAATGGTTTAAACGGGAGGTTAACTAACCGGTGTATTTAGTTAATAAGCAACATGGAAAGGAGATTTGGGTGTAATCCTAAAATTTACCAATTTAAACAAGTTACTCCATCTAAATCCATAGTACTTATCACTGCGGTCTTGAATAGATATACCAAGCCAAGTTCTAAAGTCTACAACATCACCGGCACACTTATATTTTATGAAATTTAGGTAAACATTTGGAAATGGAAAGGTTAAATTCTCATAATATCTAACAAGGGTTATTCTGTACGGGTTAGGTATCAAGTAATTTCACAAACGCATGTTTGAAAAAATTTAAAATTTGAGCATAATTTAAGCATTTTAATATGAAAATTAGGACAAGTAAACATTCTAATTCCATCCCCCCACTTAAATTATACAACGTCCTCATTGTATAGATAAAACATTAAATACTAGAATTAAAAATAATTAGAATGAGAAACTCCCCTGATATTTGCTCGGTAGATTCTCCATGTTGAGTTTAATTGAGCAAGAATTCGTGTTGAACAGCCATCTTGAAGTTTCAAGACTCTAACACTTCAAGATCTCCAGATTTGTATATTCTCCACCAACATTTGTCGATTTCCCTTCATGAGGTCCTATGTAAATTCTCAGAAAACAAATGCAATTCTATCTCCGTGTATTCATTTGGTTAGACTCGAAACAAATACCTAAAACTGTACAGGAAGTCAATCCGTTCCCCAGGATACGCTGTATTGATACTTGTGTCGAATACGCTGTATTCGTTTAACGAATACGCCGTATAGATTGTGCTGAAAATAAAGACTGGATAACGTCCAGATAGTCAATACGCCGTATCCATGGGGTTTAGATACGCCGTATAGACAGTCTGGGAAGACAGACTCAATAAAAATTGAAAATACATTCTGGGTTGTCTCTCGGCAAGCACTTTTGTTTACAGAAAAGTCTTTAAGTTAGACTTTCCCCAATCTAATCCCATCCTTATAAAACAATTTAGGGTCGAACGGGATGCCAAATGGCATATACAAATTCTTGATTAGGAAAATGAATGACATCCCTTTGTTAAGATGATTCCAAGCCACGATATTAACATTTAATTCCTTGATAAAAGTTTTAGTTTTGAAAAATTTATTAGATGTATCATGACTTGTTTCCAAAAGCTTATTTGACCCATGTGCATAGGCACTATCATCCGTATTTATTACATTACCCCTCGAAAACTGTTTGATATCGATTCTATCATCATTATTGTCCTTATCCAATTTTGAACATCGGGATAAATTACGTTAAAAGAAAATTGATCATTAAAGTAAATAACATTTTGTTCTTTTTCATCACATTCGGACAATGATGTTTCATCTTTCAAATCAAATTTATTGATATGCTGAGGACTTACAATAGGTTTAGTTAAGAAATCTGATTTAGACGTTAGAGCATCATTATAAACAATGGCAGGAAATTCATTCTCAAAATCTTTAAAGAAGTCTAAATCATCAATATAACTTACCGTAGGCTCGGGAGACAGAAAACAAGGCATATCGACTTTATCATTATTATTTTTCGAATCCAATTTTAAACCGTTGACAAAAATTATTTTATAAGAAAATGAATTTTTGTTGAAAATTACCGTGCAATCTTCATCGTCAAATTCGTCAAACGATATTCTAAAGTCGATTTCATCGTTGTTAAGAGAACTTACCGTAGGCTCACGTAAGAGTGCTGCTTCAGATGTTAACGTGCCGTTAAATACTATAGCTGGGAATTCAGTTTCAACAGATCCGAGGTCGTGAACGTCTTCATTATCCCAGATCTTACCATACGTAGCAGTTTCCTAGTTATACACCTTACCACGCCTACGAGCTTTTTCTTCCTCAAGCCTGATGTATTCTTCCATAGTTATGTTAGGGTTGTCCATATTTACCTGTAATGAATTTGCTAGGAAAGAAAACTGTCAAATAGCTTCATATGCCGTATTCAGTAAACTGAATACGCCGTATTAATGATAGAGTCGAATACGCTCTAGTGGTTTGAAAAAAAATTATATGCCGTATCCAATAAATTGAATACGCCGTATTGGTTTGAAATTTTTTTACAGCGTACTTTGAATAATGCAAAAAATACACAAACACACAATATGCAAAAATATACAATGCAGAAAATCAAACACATAAAAACAAACACACAAATATGCAAATTAATCTAAACTAAACTAAACTAAAACACTAATAAATAAGAATTAAACAACTTCACTCCCTGGCAACGGCGCCAAAAACTTGATGTGTCGTTGTGTAGGTGTTATTTATGTATCAAGTTTTACTATTTATTTTATGCTGACTATACCTAAAAACAACACTTTAACGGGCAGTGTACCCGGTCAGATGGAGTTTCATGGTAAGTAGGGTGTCGATCACTAAGAGCGAGAGCGTTAACTCCTAAGTTTATCAGTATTTTAGTTATCTATGTTAGTACTAAATTAATCTAATTTAAACCTAAGTTAAACCTAAACTAATGATAAGGGGGGTTTCAGCCTGAGAGACTGGCACGGTTTTGTGTATCTAACCTAAGGTTTTGATGACAAGTAAAGCAATAAACACACACAAGAAGACAAACAAACGATAGAGAAGTGGTTGAGAACTAATGTAGGGAAAACGTATCAACCATGAATAATCCGATAAAACAAAGGTTTGTTTATTAGTGTAATGATTGTCTTATCTCAAAGGGGCATATCATTCCTAGACTTAGGCGGTACTTCTTCCTAAGACCTAGACACGCTAATTCTGTCACAATTAGATGCATTTGCATAAAGAAAGAATTTGTTGATTATAATCTAAGGCTTACTAAACCCTAGCTCATGGAGACTTTAACCACTTACTGCTTAACGGCTCTTTATATACTAGTAGTCCACTGTCTGAGTCCTTACCAATTGATTATAACGTACTCGTTCGTACCAAGATCACCTTATGGCTCAACTAAGCTCACAATTAAAGGGCAAACATAGGTCAATATTTGTGATCCTATGATTCTAGATATATAAATTGTAATATGGAGAGCTATCCCAGACTCTTAGCCTACGCCCAAACAACACCGAAATTACAGCGCATTAAATATGTAGGACTAGACCCAGTTGAATGATAGGTCACATACTTAAGCACGTAAACGAATATAAATTAATAAACATAAACAACAATCAACAATAAATTAAGCAATCAAGATAAATAAGCCAAACATTAGATCTTCATAAACACGGTTTGATATATGAACGATTAAAACAAAGAAACCTTAATCGAACGCGTATTCGGTTGCGTGAAGATTACAAGAGTTTTCCTATGATCTTAAGGCTCTTTTCTAACATTCTAGGCTCCTTTATCCGTCTCTTGGTCGACTTGGTGGTTTAGGGATTCACTTCTGATTGTGCAAATATGGGCACGATCAGGCTTCAATAAGATCGAAGGGTTCTTTAGAGGATTGTTAAGTTGCCAAGCCTTGAATAACCTGTGTCAACACAAATGAAAACACTACTTTAAGTGAAGCGCAAGGGGTGTCCCTGCGAATCACCTCCAGCGTGAGAGTAAGTATGTGCTTTGTATTTGGTAAATTATGATAGCGTAAGTAAGCGTGTGTCAAGTTCTAGCTATACCTGGAGCCCATACCATCCATTTATAGGTGTAGAAATGAGATGGGATAAGGCTTAGAACATAGACCGGTGATCGTTGGGGTGTCTCGCGATTTAAGGGGTGATTCTTGAGGTTGTATACCACGATCTCTATTTTGGTGTGAAGACCTTGATAGAGATGGATAACGTGGGTTTGACTATCTGACCTTTGCTCTAGTTTCATCGAAGGCCTCCGTGAAGGGTGTAGGCCTTCGCGTGGTGAATTCCCATACTGGTAATCATCCCGAAGATGATTTTACGCCACTCGAAACTATTCGAAGGTTATTGTAGAATACTAGTAATCTTAAGATCAACCAAGAACAATAAGTGAGATGTGGGTTGGATTGTTAGAGAGAAAGATGATGGAAAAATGGATGATGTATTAATGAATGTGTGAAACAAATGGAACAACCAACCCTCTCCAAGACTAGGAGAGGGTGTATATATAGCTACTATGGCCGGCCATGGGCTGGAGTTGGGCCACCCATGGGCCTTGGGCCGGACTAGATTACTAATCTAATCCTTATACTAACTACGAGCTAAGACTTGTTACAACTTTGGAAGTGACCGACACTTTTCATGTTTCCAACAATCTCCCCCTAAGGGAGGTCACTCCAATTTATAAACTTTAAACCTAGCATACTGTGCTTTATCCCTAGTCTTTAGCTCGTACTCTTGACTTTCTCTTGTGAATATGTTATAGTGATCATTGACTTCTTGGATTGAGCTTGTTCCTTGAACTTGTATTTGACATAGTGATCTTTGAGCATCTTGAGCATCATTCAACTAGCTACAATCTTAGCCATCTTGTAACTTTGCACCTTGTGGACTTGCGGATTCTGGACCGACCTGCTCATACCATTCTTGAAAAGCTTTAACGTTGCATCTTTCTTGAAATTCTTTACTTTAACACTTTGACACTTCTAGACAGATGAGTGGTATCAGAGTAGCGGAAGTCTTGAAACATGTACTTAGCTTCATGATGACTCTTATGATTGTGGTCGGGTTGAGCATGTGGTTATAGGATCTTGTGACGCAGCTGGATCAGGGAACTCCACCACCATTTTTACATAACCTGCATAAACCAGTAGCAAATAAAACAGGGGGACGGGATATGGGGCTTTGTATTTCATCCAGGTTTGGTTGGAGAAAACCATCGGATCCGTGAGGATCGACCTGTGATCAGATAGATTCTATTTAAGACGAAATCTTACTTGACAGGATTTCCAGCTGAAGTATTGAATCTTTCTAACACATACGTATTTGATTCATCGTCAATTCAGCATGTTCTCGTTTGGAACGTCTCAACGCCGACAGCACGATAAGAGTGGAACCAATGAGTTACTATCTCACCGATTGATATAGAAACTTGATTTGAAAATCTCAATCGGTGTTTCACTTATAAAATTGTTTATGTGACACACCGAGCGTGTTTGTCATTTTCAAAATTACTAACAACGTTGATCCATTTCTGGAACAAGTTTGATTCTTATAGAATCGCACATCGTTTCTTTCAGTTGTCACACGTTTGTATTAATAAAGAATCGCCAAAGTTACTACCTTGAGCTTGTTTGATGTTGACTCAAGCAGGATTTCCATCTTCATGGTGTATAGATTCACTCTGTGTTCTGCAAAATCACAAGGATAATGGAAGGACTCTTAAGAGTGTCTCTTGTTATTCACATTGTGTGAGATAGCAAGCATAATTTTGACAAGTGTCCTAATGAGATTTATGGATGATCTCTTTTGGCTCTAGACTCAATAGTGCACTTTGATTTTAGTGATCGGAGCTGGAGCTGGAGTGGCACCTTTTTTCAATATCAACTAACTCGGAGTGAGAAAGTCAATAGAAATGAAGTGTAATTTCCGTGTGTTTTGAAACAAAGTCTTTTGACTGTGTGTAGCTAGGAGGGGTTGTGCATAGCGTCACTGGGTCATGATTGTCTTCAATGTCAGACAAACTGAGTGTTTCTGACAGATATGTATTGACCCGGTTTCTCGCTAAAGTGTATGAGGGTTCATAGTTTTCACCCTTTATCCTTCCATTTCTTTTTACATTCTTCAAAAAAACCCCCCCCCCCTTCAATGCATACGAGACTTCTACTAAACCTTGTTGGGTTTTTTACAGTGTTAGCTCTCATTCGTTGGCATTTTCCCTGTCTCATTTTTCTCCTTTTTTAATCAATACCTAAGGACTTCTACCTATCTAGTGGTTATACCATGGGTTAGATCCCTCCGGTTCTGGAGGATCATGGGATCTGAAAAAACCTAAGCCTAAGCCTTTATAAACTTCTTTAAATTTAAGAACATGGTCTAGTCTTGGGTATTTCATCACATTCTTCAAAAAACATTGAGAAATTTCGCAATCAAAGTGTTTGATATAAATATCAAAAGATTTACACTTTGAGAGTTTTTCATTATCACTAAAAGGCTCCCCCTTAACATGTGCACCGTAATCGTAGTACATGCTAGGTATGGAGTGCATTGAGTCCTTTTTATTTGATCACTTCTACTTTTTCTCCTTTTTAATCATACCTAAGGACTTCTACACTAACTAGTGGATATCCCTGGGTAGATCCCTCCGGTTCTGGCTGGATCATGGGATCTGAAAACTTAAGCCTAACCACCTTATAACTTCATAATTTTTTTATTGCTCCCCCTCAATTTTTGAGGGTTTATAAGATGATGCCGAGTACAATTATTTGAAATTTTTTGAATTTCGTGAGAAATTCTTGAAAAATTTGTACTCGAGCACATCTTATAATTCACCAATAAGTCTACACTAATAATGAACATATTCACAAGATAATTGTATTGACGAACAAAGGGTGACCTTTTGAAGATGAGAACAACATATGATAAATCATATGGTCCTTTGTAGAAGTCGTAGATCACCCCCGTATGGTCGTCCACCGACAAATCTCTCCAAGCTCCTCATTATCCTCCTTGTCTTTAGCCTTTTGTCAATCGCCTGGATCATAGCTCTTGCGTTTGCCTTGTCACGTTGGCTCCAAAAAGTGATGTTGAACCTCTTCTTCGGCTTGTTCATCTTGGACACCTGTTTCGAACTCCTGGTCTGCAGGTCCTTTAAAGACATCTAAAGAGTGCATAGATTCCCCTACTGGAGCAGATTGCCTAGCAGATTTCGTGTGAGTCTTAGATCATGTACTGGTAATCTTTCCTGCTGTCTTGGTTGTCGTTTCACTTGGAGCACTGGTAGAATCGGGTTCCTTTCCTGACCTTCTTCTTTTGGACCCCCGGTCTGTTCCAACGGAGGGTTCTTGATCATCATCTGCACCATCTCTAGGTCTTTTAATTGTGACAGTATCGCCATATGTGTCTAACAAGATTTTGTCGGCTTCATACGCCTCAACTAATGCCTTGTAGAGACTCCACATCGAGTTAGGCACTAAGTCTTCTATCCATTTGATATGCCCGTAATCTGCAGCCGTAGTCTTCGTTACTGAAGTAGAGTACTTTCGGCTTGACACACCACCACGTAGGTATTCCAGGTCGTTATTGATGAAATGATGAAATGGTATAACACGATGACCTTGAGAATTTGGAACTAACGGTAGTGGCTGTCGTAGATCATGCGAATATTGGCTACCTTCAGGGTTGATCCAGTCTAATTTCTCGGTTGTGGCTTTGTAGACCTCCTCACAAAAATATTCCAGTTCAGTCAAACTTACTTTTATGAAAAACTAAATACTAGGACTTATAGAAAACACAAAAATAAGCTACTTTAACAAAGGAACATAAGCTAAAACTAACTATTAAGCTCAAAAATAGCTTATCAATAAGATGTCACAGAAACAAGGTGTTTGGGCTTATTCTCACTTAAACAGCTATATTAAGCTCAAATTAAGCTCAATTTTAAAACCAAAAGAAGTTTTGGAAAGCTAGTGATGTGCTTAATCTATTTGTGAAAAGAAATTTGGACTTAAAACACTAGAGAACAACTGAAAATGAAGATGAAAGTAGCATACTCAGGAAATAAGCCAAAGTGCTCAAAATCTTATTAAGCTCAAATGCTCAAAAAGCAAACTTAGACCTTAAGCTTTTGTAAACTACTTTACCTAGATTTAAGCTAGATAACTAGATCATAAAAAACCTAACTATAAGCTAGAAATCAAAACTTTAAATCCTAAATCTTAGACCTACTGTTTTTGGCTTTTTGAATTTTTGTGACTTTGACAGCTAAATTAAGCTAGGTAAATAAGCTAGAAAATGTAAATTAAGACTTAATCTATAATAAGCTACACCTAGACTTTATCCTACTTGAATTTTTAAGCCTAAAACCTATGATTGCCTAGCTAAAATTTAAGCTAAAAGTGACAGCAGGAACAGCTTGGTTCCTGCTGGTGCACTTTGCACAAGTGCAAAATAAAAGTGCAGGCAATCCTAGTGAGTACCACTACCTTAAACACACTCAAATGAGTGTGTATAAACACAATGCAAGCAAAATCCAAGCCTTAAGGGCTTTGGATCAAAATTTCACAAGCAAGAAGAAAGGCACAAGGTACCCTGGTGCTGAGAAGGAAAATTAAGCCATAACTTTTTAAATTTTGAAATCTAACTTATAAAATCACTTCACCTAATGATCTTGAATGAAACTAAAGCTAACTCAATCAAAATGCTCAAAAACCTTTGACTTTTAAAGGTCAAATTTACTTAAACCAAACACCCCTTAAGGTTTGACAGATTTGAGATAAGCTTTTGAAAATGTAATCTACCTAGCCTAACTTGATTACCAGATAAAAAAACAGCTTATAACAACTCAAGTAAGCACAAATCAACAGCTAAATAAGCATCAATTAAAATCTACACTAAATTAAACTAATATTTTTTGGTTTTTTAAGACTTAAATGACAGATTTAATAAGAACTATGATCTAAGCTATTTCAATTAAAAAAAATAGATGGAAAATTATGACTATGAAATACAAATAAGCATTAATAAGCAACAATATAAGCAAATAAGCAATTCTACAATTCTAAGTAAATTTTAAGCTAGAATTAAAATCAAGGAGAGTAAATGAAACTTACTTGATACTTCAGCTAAACAGAAGTATAAAAGGCTCTTAGAACATCTGTCATTACTTTATCTCTTCCATCAAGATCGGTATTGGTATCTTTGACTGCCTCATTTCCTTAATCCTGTTCATCTGTAGCAGCGTCATTGATTCGCGTTGCAACATTCGCTCCTTAAGTCATTGTCATTATCTTTCCTCATCTGTTGATGAAATACTTGAATCATCTTCTTCAGTATCTTTTCATGTATTAGACTGTCATATGATGGAGTTCCGCTGAGACATTTGTTGATTACAGCAGCAAATGATCTCCAGGGTTGATGCAGTTTATTGACATTAACGTCAGTGAGCTTCCTTATATCTCCAGAATGTCCAAGACTAGCTAGAAAGATGAGGATCTCCTTCTCAAGAGGTGGGTCTACAAACTTCTTATTACCGACTTTAGGGCAAATTTGAAGAATGTCCCTGAATTGCTCAAGACCGATGATGTGCTTCTTGTTATTCATCTTAAATCGGACAGATCGATTATGAACATAAGCAGAAGCCCAGAATTCCTGCATGTAGATCTCTGGAGCATCTGCAGTGACTTGGAAAGCCTTGTAGAAAGGAGTGATCTTTAGCACATCATAGACTACTTGAAGGGTTGCTTCCTTTGATGTGACATCCGAACTTAAGCGAAGATTGCATTTTCCAATCTTAAGTCGGTCAGCAGGAGCCACCAATGCATCATCCAAAGCAATCTGATCCGCTATTGAGAGTGCCATGAGTCTGTTTAAGAAAGAGTGAGTGCAGTTTATAAGAAAACACAATCATTCATTCATGAGAACCGTTATGACTTTTAGCACTTTTGAAGATCAATCTACTTAGTTAGACAAATAGCGTGTAAGACAAAGGCACCTATCCTAACAATTAAGTCGAATATAGTTAACCTTGGTTTTGTCAAGCTTTTACCGTCTATTTTAACCTAAGAGATTTGTTGAATTTTAATCTTAGTTAAAAAATTTGATCTAAAGTGTGTTATGTCAAAAATTGGTCAAGTGTTGACAACTCTACTCGTTTGGTCCTCAAAAGAACACCTTGATCGGTTTTTCACAAAATTACGCTCGTTCGGTCCTTATTATAAGCACTCGTTCGGTCCTTATAAGCAAACACTCGTTCGATCCACATTGACACTCGTTCGGTCCTTATAAGCACTCGTTCGGACCTTACTATATGCACTCGTTCGATCCACATTGACATTGGCTCGTTCGATTCATATTGACAATCACTCGTTCGATCCTTATTGTAAGTCACTCGTTCGATCCTTTTTGTAAGTCACTCGTTCGATCTAGTCAAGTGGTCGCTCGTTCGATCCTTTCTAAGCAACACTCGTTCGATCCCCTTTTAAAATTCACTCGTTCGATCCTCACATGTAGACACTCGTTCGATCCACACATTAAGACACTCGTTCGATTAACACATTAAGACACTCGTTCGATCCTCACTCGTTCGATCCTCACACTCGTTCGATCCTTTACAATATACACTCGTTCGATCCTTTACAACATACACTCGTTCGATCCTTTACAACATACACTCGTTCGATCCTTTACAACATACACTCGTTCGATCCTTTACAACACTTGAAGGGTTGCTTCCTTTGATGTGACATCCGAACTTAAGCGAAGATTACATTTTCCAATCCTAAGTCGGTCAGCAGGAGCCACCAATGCATCATCCAAAGCAATCTGATCCGCTATTGAGAGTGCCATGAGTCTGTTTAAGAAAGAGTGAGTGCAGTTTATAAGAAAACACAATCATTCATTCATGAGAACCGTTATGACTTTTAGCACTTTTGAAGATCAATCTACTTAGATAGACAAATAGCGTGTAAGACAAAGGCACCTATCCTAACAATTAAGTCGAATATAGTTAACCTTGGTTTTGTCAAGCTTTTACCGTCTATTTTAACCTAAGAGATTTGTTGAATTTTAATCTTAGTTAAAAAATTTGATCTAAAGTGTGTTATGTCAAAAATTGGTCAAGTGTTGACAACTCTACTCGTTTGGTCCTCAAAAGAACACCTTGATCGGTTTTTCACAAAATTACGCTCGTTCGGTCCTTATTATAAGCACTCGTTCGGTCCTTATAAGCAAACACTCGTTCGGACCTTACTATATGGCACTCGTTCGATCCACATTGACAGTAGCTCGTTCGATTCATATTGACAATCACTCGTTCGATCCTTATTGTAAGTCACTCGTTCGATCTAGTCAAATGGTCGCTCGTTCGATCCTTTCTAAGCATCACTCGTTCGATCCCTTTTGTAAGTCACTTGTTCGATCTAGTCAAATGGTCGCTCGTTCGATCCTTTCTAAGCAACACTCGTTCGATCCCTTTTAAAAATCACTCGTTCGATCCTTTCAAGGAATCACTCGTTCGATCCTTTACAACATACACTCGTTCGATCCTTTACAACATACACTCGTTCGATCCTTTACAACATACACTCGTTCGATCCTTTACAACATACACTCGTTCGATCCTTTACAACATACACTCGTTCGATCCAGTCTAAAAGACACTCGTTCGATCCTATCACTTAGCCACTCGTTCGATTCTCGACACATTATTCGTTCGATTCATATGATTTATACTCGATCGATATCTAACATTTG
>BQNB010033459.1:15147-28650 GCA_026074375.1 Tanacetum coccineum
AGGTTGAAAAACTCCTTGATGCCGGATTAATTTATCCGATCTCTGAAAGTCCATGGGTAAGCCCGATACACTGTGTACTAAAAAAGGGTGGCATAACCGTCGTCAAGAATGATGATAATGATTTGATACCGACTCGATTGGTCACAGGGTGGAGAGTGTGCATTGACTATAAGAAGTTGAATGAAGCCACCCAAAAAGACCATTTCCCATTGCCCTTCATGGATCAAATGCTCAAAAGACTCGTGGGAAACCAATACTATTGTTTCCTTGATGGCTTCTCGGGTTATTTCCAAATTCTTATAGACCCAAAGGACCAAGAAAAGACAACACTTACTTGCCATCAAAAGGAACTTTTGCCTATCAGCGCGCATGCCTTTGGGCTATGCAAATGCCACGAGTATGCCGACACGTTTCAACGATGTATGATGGCAATCTTCCATGACATGATCGAAAAAACAATGGAAGTGTTCATGGATGACTTCTCGGTCTTCGGAGATTCTTTCTCTACATGCCTATCCCATTTGGAAAAAATGTTAAAACGGTGTGACTGACACAAATTAAATTCCCTAAAATTGGGAGAAGAGCCATTTCATGGTGAAGGAAGGCATTGTTCTTGGACACAAAATTTCTAAGTCGGGAATTGAGGTCGATCGTGCTAAAGTTGAAGTATACGCCAAGCTCCCTTACCCCGACTACTGTAAAAGGGTCCTTAGTTTCTTGGGCATTGGGCCGTTTTTTAACAACGTTTCATACAAGACTTTTCAAAAAGCCTGTCCAATGAACCCACATTTGCTTGAAAAAGATACACCATTTTTTCATCTCAAAAGAGTGTAACGAATCCTTTCATACACTTAAAAGAAAATTGACCCGAGGCTTTTGCCCAATTTTGATTGCTCCCAAACCTAGGAACTTGCCCTTTAATACGAACTCATGTGGATGTAAGCGACTTGCAATTGGGACATCCTAGGGCAACGAACAAACAAGCCTTTCCCACCAATTCAGTCTATGCTAGCAATACATGACACGAAGCTCAAGCACACTACACTACGAACCGAAAAAGAATTACTATTCTGCCCGTAGTGTACGCTTTTTGAGAAATTCCGTCATATCTTGTTTTGTCCCAAAAGCATATGATCACAGACCATTCTACTATTTAAGTATCTCTTTGCTAAAAGAGCTGACAAGGCAAGATTAATGCGGTGGATCCTTTTGCTCCAAGAATTCGATGTTGAGATCCGAGACAAAAAAGGAGCAGAAAATCTAGCCGCCGATCATCTCACCAGACTTGAGAACCCTCACCAAAATGAGTTCGAAAACAAGAAAAAGGAAATGCACGGAAACATTTTCCACGATCGAACTCTGATCGGTTGCTCTTCGTGATGATAGTACCCCATGGTTTGCCGACTTTGCAAATTACCATGCGGGGAACTTCATTGTTAAGGGAATGTCGTCCCAACAGAAAAACAAGTTTTTCAAAGATGTCAAACATTACTTCTGGGACGACCCCTTTCTATTCAAGATCTGTGCAGACCAAGTAATTAGGCGTTGTGTTTCGGGGCAAGAAGCTTTTGACATTCTTAAAGCTTGCCACAGTGGACCCACCGGGGGACACTACGGTGCCAATTACACCGCTAAAAATGTCTTCGATTCAGGGATATAATGGCCCACGATCTACAAGGATGCCCATGACTATGTCACCCGATGTGACATTTGTCAAAGTCAAGGCAAAATTTCGCAACGTGAAATGAGATCCCACAAAACTCTAACCAAGTTTGAGAAATCCCTTTGAACAGTTGGGGCATGTGATTTATTGGGCCTGTTCCCGGGTCTCAAGAGGAACAAATATATACTCGTGTAGTTTCGATTACTTATCAAAATGGGTTGAAGCAAAAGCGCTCCCCACCAATGATGCCCGAGTTGTTTGCAAATTTCTTAAAACTCTCTTCTCCAGATTTGGTGCCCCTCGTGCAATCATAAGTGATCGCGGAACCTATTTTTGCAATGACCAATTTACAAAGGTCATGCTTAAATACGGAGTCACTCATCGTCTCTCCACCGCGTATCATCCACAAACAAGTGGACAAGTTGAGGTATCCAATCGTGGTTTGAAAAGAATTCTTGAAAGGACCATAGGCGAAAATCGTGCCTCTTGGTCGGACAAACTGGATGACGCTCTCTGGGCCTTCCGTACAGCTTACAAAACACCCATCGGGTGTACTCCATACAAGCTTGTATATGGAAAGGCATGTCATCTACCGATTGAGTTGGAGCACAAAGCTTATTGGGCCCTTAAGCATACAAACTTTGATATCAAAACCGCGGGTGATCACAGAAAAGTTCAACTCAACGAACTTAATGAACTTCGTGATCATGCCTACGAAAACTCTTTAATTTACAAGGAGAAAACAAAGAGAATCCATGACTCCAAGATCAAAAATCGCGTTTTCAACGTCGGTGATCGAGTCCTCCTCTTTAACTCTAGATTAAAGATTTTCTCGGGCAAACTTAAGACCCGCTGGAGTGGACCATTCACTGTAACCCAAGTTTTTCCATATGGCACCATCGAGTTATCCCAAAACTCCGGGCCAAACTTCAAAGTGAATGGTCACCGTTTGAAACACTACTTTGGAGGGGACGTACCAACCGAGGTAGTCCCAGATCTCCAGACCTTCCCCAAGGATAATTGAATTCGGGGAATCGGGTCAAGCATAGCGACCTTAACAACGCTTCGTGAGGGAGCACCACATAGCTATTAGTAGTAGTAATGAATAAGTGTTTTGTTGTTGTGAGAGGCTTGCCTCTTCCATTACCCGTGTTTTGTCCATGTTTTATGTGCTTTGCGTTGTATGTCCAGGATTTCCCGAAATGTAAAGACTCTCGTGCTCGCTGTTTTACCCGCTTCAACCACAAGAAGTTTCACAACCACACTTCATTTTGGGAATCCAGTATCCAAATCTAATCGACTAACGTTTTATCTTTTGGCACACTTCATAAATGGCCTTAGATTTACGTAGGTTCCCCTTTTAAAACATCGAGGACGATGTTTAGTTCTAGTATGGGGGAATCTTCGATTTGATTTTTGCCTGCAGTCGTTGTTATCACGTAATCCCGTTTTCACCACCAAATTTTTGCAAAAATACCAAAAAAATGAAAAAAATTAAAAATTTTCAAAAATAAAATAAGTGTTTTGTCACAGTTTTGACTTTCCTAATGGGTAGAATGAGAATAATTTTTGACTCGATCGGGCGTGTTGAGCCATATGCTTAGGTCCCTTAACCATTTAATAAACGAAAGTTTATTAGGCTAAGCATTCGCGGATCCTTTTATTAGGGATTTTAAATTTGTGAAGAACGAAAAATGATAGTGTTTATTTTCAAGTAGGATGCTAAACAAGGATTATTTGGAAATCTTAAAAGCTTATAAGTGTTACTTGTCGCTTTTCTCCCCGAAGCCTTAACCACTGACTAATAAACGTGCTTAATTTTGCTTTAAAACTTTAAACCGCCATTTTTTCTAAAAAGAATCTCTATCGAAAACGAGAATAATCATCTTAGATTCTGCTATATACTTAGGTTTCTAAAATGAAATTTTCTCATATACGGAAAATATGTAGCAAAAAAAAATAATAAAAAATAAAAAAATTTTAAACTGTGGTAGGCTGATAAAGGTTACTACTGCATCTTTTGCCCCGGCTCACAAAAACACTGATGTGCAGACTTCAAACAAGGCCCATCATGAGATAATTAATCAGTAGGTGTTATCAAATAAAGCCTTCCGTTCGACGACTAAGTCACTACAACTGTGTCGGAGCGTGCCGATGTTTTAGTCATGTAAATGAATGAACGGTAAGTATAATAAGTATCATAAAAAGTGAAAATTTAATGGTTAAGATTTCTTTTTCTAAACTCAAGTATAATTTTGAACTAAGAATAACTTGCTTTAAGACTTCAAAAGTTGTTGGTTGCCGTCGGTAGATTATTTCGATTTAACTGTATACCTCGTGGGGTAATCCAAAACCATGGGCACATAGCTGAATGAAGCTGGGACGTTTCCGAGAAGAAAGGCCGCTGCATGCATAGTCTCACCAATATATCATTAAATTTTTTGATGTTTGCGTGCTTTGAGTAGTATTGTTTATTTAGCGGTAAATCTAAGAAATTCGGCCTAATGGGGTGGAGTATCCCGCTATTACATTGCGAACATTCTCCCGTGGGGTCTCAACCTGATAACCTAAGTCGAACTCGGCTGGGATCTATCGAGAATATGCTGGTCGGTGGGTGATCTAGTCTTTTCCCCAAATTTCTTTAGAAATATCATTATACACATAAACTATACTGCTTTCTAAATTGCCGATCTAAATTTAACTTAAAATTAAGCACAATCACTCTAAATTGAATAATTGTTAGGAGCGAAAAGTTGACAAGTTATAGTTATAAAGTATGTTAGCATCTTACTTTACTTAACCAGTGATGTTCGTTTTTACGCTTAGTTTGGGGCTAGTGAAAAATCGGGGACGATGAATTTATCCATTCGGACATCCATAGATTACTCTATGGGCGCTTCTCATTCTATGATCCCAGTGTTGATAAAATAAAAGAAGTCAAACAGGTAGTTAAAAAAAAGAAAGAGGAAAATCCAAAAATATTAGGGATAGTTAGTGTACATATATAAAACTGTGAAAACGAGACTTTTGTCAAAGCGATGAATTTCTTTAGTACCCCTTGACGAACGCTTATGCTCCTTTTCTAGTAATTAGTCCGAGGGGATTCGAGATTCTTAGTTTTCTAAGTGTTACATAATAACTTGCGGTGAGGACACGGTAATATCCTTAGTATGGGATTTTTAGTATGTGCTTAATTACACATAACCATTTCCATTAAAAACGTACTTAAATGACTAAAACGTACAAAAATACATCTATTTGTATGTTTGCCTGTATTTGTGCAGGAAACGGAAATCAAGAACAGGACAAAAACAAAGGCCCAAACGCCAAAAACCGAGCACGGAATGGAAAGACACAGTCCAAATCAAAGCCAAAGTCAGATCAAATCAGAAAGCCAACCCCAACTTAGTCAACAGTCCATCCAAATGAAGAAAATACAACGTGAGGGACTAAAATGCCAAACCTCAAGTTGTAATTACAATAAGTATTGTAAAAACAAGGTCTAAGTTGAAAACCATGTAGAAGTATAACTTTAGGGCCAGTTCTGCAAACCCTAAAAATAGTAATCATAAAAGGGGCGAGTTGCAATGAAGTTATAAGAGATGAGGGGCCAAAGCTACCAACTTACCCAAAATCATTTTTCCCGCCCAAACAAAACCCGGAACAACTAGGGGATTCGTCCCATACTTTCTACCCTGCAAACCACTGCAACACCCTAGATAAATCTTTTCAACCACCCACTAACCCCCCCCCACTGTCTAAGGCCATGTTGGCAATCCCTCACCACTTTTCCAAGCTTATCGATGCCTGTGATTGACTCAAAAGAAGCACAAAATAAATAGAAGCTGGGATTTTGTTTAGAATGCACCTCTCACACAACAAGCACACTTGGTTTTTGTCTCTACAAAGAAACACAGAAGAAAGAAGAGAAAAAAGTCCAAGAAGCCAAGACCTTAATTCGTTTTAGTATAAATAGGGCCATTGTAACCCAAGTTAAAGGTGAGTTTTTTTTTAGTTTTTATCTAATTGCTAGTTAAAATTCAGCTTATTTTTATGCAATTTTATTTTTCCAAGCCTTGTAACTTTAATTTTCGTCTTAATGCAAATTTAGAGTTTTTAAGTCAATTCTTGATTCTCTGTATTTCTTTTGTCAAAAATATTTTACGATATGTTTTAATCCTTATAAAATCATATAAGATCATTTGTCTTAAAGCAAATAGTAAGAATTTAAAGTAAATCCAAAAACTCACACCCCAAAATATACCACAAGCTTATGATATGAGTCCCCAAAAACACCCCAATTCTTGGATGGCTTATGTGAACTACAGCTTGTTTTACACAAGCTAGAGGGTGGGTTGTGTGTTAAGGGTTTGGGAGAATGCTTCTTGTAGATTCTTTGTTTGACCCTGTTTTGAGCAAGGGTGTTGTAAGTCTCTCTTTTTCTTACTTTTCTTATTTACTGTAGAACTGCTTATAGTGCTTATTTGTTACCTATGTTTACTTATTCAAGCTTTATCATGATGTTTAGTGCTTATCTTGCTTAGTTGTTAGTTTAAAAATAGTTTGTGTCACTTTCTTAGTTAGTGCTGTTAGTTATGAGTTAAAACTATTAGATTGATTTAGCTTATTTAAGTGCTTATTATTGATTGAAATCTGCTGATAAGTGTTTTAATTTGTTATTTGATAATCTGTTTTAAATCAGCTTGAAATAAAAATGATTTTTGAAAACTTTAAGAGGTGTTTGGACCAAGCAGTACTAACCCATAATTAGTACTGCTAGTTCATTTTTTTTTTGATTTTAAAGCTAGCAGTACTAACTTAAAGCTAGCGGTACTAACTCCAAGTTAGTACTGGTAGTTAGTACTGTTAGCACTGTTGGTTCATTTCGGCTTATTTGCTTATTGTTTCTGCCTATTTAAGATTTTCTTAGCTTTTTAAAGTAGATTAAGCCCATTTTAGTTAATGTCTTAAGTAAAGCTTGTTTAAGTTTATTCACCTTTTCATAAGTGATTCTAAGAGTTTATTAGTTTGTAGCTTTTTAGCTTATTTGCCATTCTAGTTTTATTTAGTTGCTTAAAGTCTTATCACCTGAGTGCTTATTAGGGATAGTTAAATTTCTATTTTAGCTTATTTTCTTATTTCTTGTTTCATTGTATTGTAGTAGAGTTAGCAGTACTAACTTAAGACTAGCAGTACTAACTCTAAGTTAGTACTATTAGTTAAAACTGTTGGTACTGTTGTTAGTACTGCTAAGTTTCTCCTGCCTAGCTTGCTTAATTGCTTTCCTGAATTGCTTATTAAAGTTAGCCTAGCTATTATTTTGTCTTGTTTTTAAGCTTATTTGAGCTTATTTGTGTCTTAGTTTAAGAAGTTTTAAGTGTTTTTACCATTTCTAGCTTTTATGCTCATTCTAGCTTATTTTCCTTGCTTATCTTTGTGTGCTTTTGCTAATTAGGTTTAGTGCCCAATCACATCCTTGTCATATTCAAACATCGATTATCAATTCGTCATTCGATTTTCCATTCTAGCCCTCGTTGGGACATAACGACCCGGAGACACTCTATACTACTCCCGGTTTCATTGATTTTGTGGATCCTGATCCTTGTTATATATTTCTAATTATTCTAATATTTAATTATAAATAGAAAAGGAGTGGGAATAACCGCGAGTAATTCCTGCTAGTTGTTTCTTTCTCTGCTCTTTCCTTCTAAACAACTTCTTTCTGCTGCCTTTATTGTCTTCTCTCTACTCTTCTTCTTTTCTTTGCTTCCTATACCATCAAAACCCATAGCTCTACAAAGGTATTACCCTCCTTCATTTACTTATCAAACAACTTTTTAATTTCATCAAAACTTTTTCCTTTTAGCTATTTGTATGTGTATCCACCCATGTGCTTACGATAAGTAGACATCTGAGTTCTCTTCTGTGCTTTGGTAGGAGGTCTGTTTCTCTTTTCTTGTGCTCTGAGTGCAGCAAAATGTTTTTTTCTTTTCTCCATCAGTTCCATAAATAATTTTGTTTTTTCCTCATCTGTTTAACTCCTCCTTCTTCCTTTGATTGAGTCGTCTCCATCCAGCAGTCTATCAGCCCACCATATAGCTGTTTATTTTCCCATGATTCAATCAATGTTATGTTGGCTTCTTCTTCTTGTTTTCTTGCTAGCTTTTGCTCTTCTATCAACTCAGCATCCAACTTAGCTTGAATATCTCTTGCAATTTGTTCATCAAGAACAATTTGATCTTTTCTTTTCAAAGGAACTTCAAGCTCAATCATAAATAACATTTTCCTTTATCATTAAAACTTGAAGGCTGTGTCACTTGTGGACTCTAAACTTCACTTGTACATGCTCCTCTCAACAACCCCTTTCCTTGGGCTTGTAGTTGTTGTTGTTGTAGCAGCAGTAGTAACAACTTTAGGCTTAGCTGCTTTAATCTGTATTAAAGTCTGAGCCAAAGTAATTTCCTCAATAGAGTAGAAACAACACACTTCAACACTACATATAACTGCTTCACAAATCGGGATAAAATTCCATACCAGCAGTACTATCATTATGGCTTAGTACTATGTTCACCTTTCCCATCAACCTTAGCTTCCACAGGCATTTAAACATCATCCAGAACTCCAGTATCAAACATTAAGTCATCATCCTGTCTCTCTTGAGTTTCATCAACTAAAGAAACATCAACATTAGCATCAATATCTTCAATACTCCTCCCCTGTTTAGATGCATCTTCAGGAGCACCTAAACTCTCCTGATCTTCAGAGGACTCAACTCTCCTAGTCATACCAACCTTCCTGAAGTCTCTTACAAAAAAACCTGTATGCTTGACATTTTCTTCCCTTTCTCAACCTCTGGATCCTCTTTTTTAAAGCAGCAATCTCCTGTGGCTTGAGCATACCCTTTGCTTTTTGTAAATCAATGTCTCTGAGCCTTCTTCGATGGTTATTTCTTCTTGGGTTGGGAAGATGAAGATGGTTGATCAATAATGGGTGTTTGAGTAGAATCAGTTTGATGATCTAAATCTTCACCCACTTCTTCAGTAGCTTGAACCATCGTAGTATCAAATAAGGGTGTTGTTTATTCCTCACCAAGAATTCCCTTCTTACTCTCCTTAAATTGGCAAAAAACTTTCTTGTTAAAAGGATTAACACACATCTTTTTGTGAGTTTGACATTTAACCAAGTTGGTGGAATATAATGAAAACTTGGTAGAAAAACGTGGATACATCAAGAATTTGACTCCTCCATCTAAGTGTTTCCACTATTAGCACAAAATGTTTTAGACATATTAAACTCTGATTTGTTGCCAAACATATGATCAAAGAAGCCATAAAACTACTGAACTCATTCCATGCAGTGGATTTAGCACTTAAGCATTGAGTAATAGTATGAATGAAATACTTCCACTGTGGAGAGAAAAAGGCTTTATAAAAAGTAAGCTTTTGAGAAGGCTTTTCATACCCCATACGTGCCAGTTCTTCAAAAATAGTAGCAGTTGGAAGACAATCAGTACCTTCTGCATCATCCAAGTGAAGATCTCTCCTAATGCTTGACTCTATAACAATAACCCTCTTCTTATCAACTAGGGCTTGTAACTGTCGCACTCCATTAACCGTCTGAACCTTGGCAGTTGCCCAAAATTGTTCAATACAAGATGTGTAGATAACTGGATTGACTGTTAAAGCATAATGAACAGAACTTGCTTTCAGGAAATCAATTACCAGGAAACCCAATACTTTTCTTAAGTTTTCCAAAGACGTGGACCACATTGTGCGTTTCTACAAACCTTAGGGCTTTGAACATAATGATGATTTGAATATCAAAGATGAAAATTGAATTAGGGTTTATGGTTAGAGAGCGTTTGAATAAGTGAAATCGAATAAAGAAGTAAATGAAACCCTTAATCGAAGTATTTATAGAATCACCCTCAACAGCAGAAACTTGAACTGGCAGTATTAACATACGCTTAACAGCAGAAACAAATACGGGCAGTACTAATTTAAGCCTAACAGCATTAACTTAAGCTTAGCAGCATTAAGTTGAAACTGAGCAGCATTAAGAAGAATACACCAGTAATCATTCAATTTTCATTCCAATAAGCAACTTTCATCATCAAATTTGATTCACACAAACTCTCTTTCTGTTTTTATGCTCACATTATCTCTCAATTCTTTTTGCTCACATAATCACTCATTTCTGTTTTTATGCACACATCTCTCTTTCTATTTTTAAGCTCACAAAATCTCTCATTTCTTTTGGCTTACCAAGACACTCTTTCTGTTTTTATATGACAGTTGTGTACAAAATTCCATCAATTCCAATAAGTTTCATACTGTCCTCCCCACTTCCAAGTGTGTAACCTCTTGAGAGAGGTGGATCAATGGACTGTTTAGATGTAATCTCAAACCTAGTTTGAGCATTCACATCCCCCAATATGGTATCTTGGCACCTGGGACCACTACCTGAACCAATTCCCTAAGGAGTTGATTCATTAAGTGTTGCCATGGATTGGGTCTTATTTGATGTTACCACTGTCCTGCTCTGCTTCTTAGCTAGAAGCAGTAGTGGCAGCCCTTTCCATTCTGTCACCCAACTCCTTATGGACAGCCTCATCACCAACCTTTGTCAGGGGGACCACTAGACTGAGGTATCTTGGTGTCCCGACCTCTTTTGATATGCCTAGACGTGTTTTGATTACTTTTGAACATACTTATGATATAACACATCCTTTCATCCATGCTTTTTGGTTGTATGAATAAGGAACCTCCCCTCAAACAATGCTTCAAGAGATAAGAATTTGAAACAGTTGCAACTTTGGTGCCCATGTCATCTTAACAGCATTAACATTTGCCTGGCAGTAGTAATTTTCTGCCTAGCAGTATTAACAGAAGTCGAACAACATTAACTCTGTCTTTAATAATTATGCAACAACATGCCTCTATTCATCACAAGCACACTAGAAAAGACTAGATAGACATGTGGGAATTCATGAGGATCCATATTTATGCATAACCCATGAATAAAAGTTAAACACTGTGAATCAAGACCATTAACTTTCTTCTCAAACATTACTTCAAAAGTGAAGCATTCAACATCAGGTATTTAGCATGCTTTACCTGCAGATGTTAGTTCATAGCCAAATATACAAAATCCAAAGCTTTATCTTCTTGACAGCATTAACCATGACTAACAGTTTTAACAAATAGTCTTAAGTATAACTAACAGTTTTAATTATACTTAGCAGTATTAATTGAGAAAACTAACAGTATTAATCCTTTATCATCATGTTGTGGCTTGCCCTGCACAAAAGAATAAGGAAATTAGATTCCTTTGGGGACCCAAGCCATTACTGACTTGGATCTGCCTCGTGCATCAATGTAGTTGTGTCTTTTAAAAGCAAGTGATACACCAGTAGATTTGGTAGGTCTCCAAACCCAATATGCTGAGGACCTTACAGCATTTACCCCTCTTATCCTAACAGCATTAACTTGTCCTGAATAAGACCTAGCAGTATTAACTACATAATGCCTTTTAGTATAATAGTGTCTCTTTGCTTTATGCACAGATCTTCTAGTTAATGTTGTTTGCTTATAAAAAGGCCTCTTAACAGTTGATTGTGCTTGTTTTGAAAAATGTGTCTTTGATTTAGCACTATGAACTACTATTTTGGGGTGAGCAGTATTAACTGGCCTAACAGTATTAACTAGGGTGAGGCTAGTTTTCATCAAAACTGCTTTGGGAGACATATTCCTGAGTACATTAGGGTGTGTGTTTTTTGGCATCCACCCTATTGTAGTTATTTCTAGATACTATGTCTCTTCTTTGATGATTATTACAATTAATCTGCAAATGATTAAAACTTCCACATATATAGCAAGCCTTGTTATACATCACAAAATCTGTTCCTAGTTGATTGGACTTCTGTCCATTCCAATTCCTCTAAATTCCCCTAGGAGATTGTGATCTATACATTTCTGCATACCTAACTTGCTTTTTAACTGGTTTTTCATGATTTTTAGGTTTTGTAAACTCTACCATTTAATTAGCAGGAAAAATAGTTTCTTTATCAATATTAGGTGAAGATTCAACAAAGCTACTTTGGTCCTGTGTTACTTGTTCTTCTACCAAGGACTCATCAGAATTTTCCTTAGAATTTTCTGATTCCTTTTCACAAACAACATTAGACTCTTGCTTACTATTCTCAGGACCATAACCTTTGAATTCAGGCTTTTTGAATTCATCAAGACCAGAATAAGACAGATCTAGCTTGTTAGGTCTATTATAAATTAAAGGATGAGGTGGATGAACTGCACTATATCCCAAACCCTTTTTACTTTTGTCAGTTATCTGACTTCCTAACAACTGATCTAAGTCTTTTGAGGCATCCATTTGTACCAATAACTCTCTTACCTTTAGGCAAATCCACTAGTATCCAAACATTTTGTAGTTTAAACTGTAAAAGCTCCTCCTGCATTGCTTCTACCCAATCTGGATCACTTAGAGCTTTGGCAATTCTTTTTGGTTCTTCCTGGGAAAGGAAACAAGCAAACAGACAAGTATGAAGGTCTTCATAAGTTTTCCCTTCATAAACAACACTAATGAACCCATGCTTATTTGTATTCTTTGTCATTCCCTTTGTCTGTACACCAGATTATATATCACCAATCACATGATCAAGTGAATAATCTTTATGGATTCTTGTATTTAGAGTAGTAGGAACTTGATATGAGGTAGTAAGGTTGCTCATATCCATTTCTGTTTCATCACTAAATAAATCAGC
This sequence comes from Tanacetum coccineum, assembly GCA_026074375.1. Taxonomy (NCBI): domain Eukaryota; kingdom Viridiplantae; phylum Streptophyta; class Magnoliopsida; order Asterales; family Asteraceae; genus Tanacetum; species Tanacetum coccineum. Next base: position 27,591 of record BQNB010033459.1, read on the forward strand.
ATATGTGGCTTCAAGTATAGCACTTCTTCCTAAAGAAAACATGTCAGATACATTTTGAGAGCGATTTGACCTTGTAGTAATAATTGTTGGACTAATAGTATTAATATTTAGACTACCATTTTTAAAATTTGCACTAGCAGTATTAATACTTGGCCCAGCAGTATTAATATTTAGAGTACTGCTCTCAGGTTGCTCTTGATCACTAAATCTACTTGCTTTACTTACACCTTCATCATCCTTCTTTTCAGCATTACTAGGAGGTTGTGGTTCATCATCACTAGAAATCTTTGAAGAAGAATCAAACATTAAACCATCTTTCTACAGTGGCATCATAATGTAGTCTTGTCTAAATTCAGTCTCCTTGCTAGTGTGACCTGCACCATTACTTACTTCTGAACCTGCAAAATCATTAGAGTTTGTACTTGCAACAATTGGTACATAATTCATTGATTTTGTTACACTATCAATATCAAACAGCCACTTTAGACCATCACCTGTAACAATAGGTTTATTCTTTAAGAACCTAATGTGCAAGTTTTCTTCTACTTTCCTGGTTCTAATGTTGTATACTCTAAAAGCCTTACTAGTCAAAGAGTGTCCAACAAAGAATCCTTCATCTGACTTTCCATCAAACTTGCCTAAATAATCTAAGGTATTAAGAATGGTAACATGACACCCAAATGGTCTCATGAAGCTTAGAGCAGGTGTTCTACCTCTAAACAGTTCATAAGGGGTCTTGTTATGAGGCTTAACTACTAATACCCTATTCTGCACATAGCAAGCAGTATTAACTGCTTCAGTCCAAAATGTAGTAGGTAACTTAAAGTCAGCTAACATGGTTATAGCAGCCTCAATTAGTGTCTTGTTTCTCCTCTAAGCGACACCATTTTGCTGAGGAGTTTTAGCTATACTAAATTCCTTCTTAATGCCTTTCTGTTAACAAAACTTACTCATAACTTTATTCTTGAACTCTGTTTCATTGTCACATCTGATTATCTTTACTTTCTTATCAACTAGATTTTCTTTCTCAGTTATAAAGCTCTTAAGAAAGCCACTAGCC
>BQNB010033459.1:30993-52307 GCA_026074375.1 Tanacetum coccineum
TTTGGTTAATGAATCTTCGCCTCCCCCTTCTTAATAAACAAATGTTGGAAGGTGTTTGTTATACAATGTGGTGGAATATATGGAGTTTCCGTAACAAAAATATTTTTGGTCTCGGTCCCCCTAAGACGGAGATGATTTTTGATGACATAGTAAGTCGCTCTTTTTTTGGTGTAAGTATAGGCGTAAAATGTCGTTTAGTTGGATTGATTGGTTGAAAAACCCTCATTTAATTTTTTTGTAAGTCTCTAGCTCCTTGCTAGTTTTTTTAATAATATTTCGCCGTTAAAAAAAACAACCTCATATTTTATCAATAAAGAGAATATCATAAATGACTTTCATTTTAAAGAAAAAAAATCCGATGGTCAAAGACTCAAAGTTAATGATATAACTTAATGGTACAAAAGGAGAGAAAAACTAAACCATTTATTGTTTTTGTTGAGTATGACATATTTTAAGAAAGAAAAAATTATATGTTTCGTCACTGTGTTTTATTCAGAAATCATGTTTCGTCCCTATTTGATTCTAATTACACTGATGGTCTCTAATTTTCAAACTAATTGCATTGATGGTCTCTGTTTTTCAAAATAGGGACCAATCGTGTAATTAATTTGTTTGAAATTTGTTACACGGATAGTCCTATTTTTTAGAATAGGTACTATCAGTGAAACATGTTTGATAAAATAAAGACCACCAGTGTAATTAAAATCGAATAGAGACGAAATATGATTTCTAGGTAAATCACATGAATGAAACATGTAATTTTTTCTTTAAGAAACTTGTACTACCACGTGTGTGTATGTACATATACCTATATACTAATAATTTCAAGCAATAAACTAATCTTATTATTGCATATACACAATTACACGAACATAACAATTAAATAACTTTGCCTTCCTTTTCTAATCACATAATTTATATCACCACAAGGCATAGTTTTTCCTTTTGCACAATATTTACGAAGATATAGACTAAATTTGTAATTTTATGGGTTATCATTTACCATTTTTCTACGGCAAGTGAAACAAAAAGGTATCAAACTTAAAAGTTATTTTCAATCAAGATATCGTACTTTTTTTTCTTGCATAAAAAGGTACCCAACTTATTTTTTTTGCCAATGTGGGAATTTTCGTTAAGTATTGAACGATTATCCGTTAAGTTTTACATTTTAAGTCCACCGCCGCTACCAGTACCCCTAATCATCATCGCGAATATCAAACCTTCCCACCACCGTTACTACCAAGCACTACCTCCACTACCAACCCCACTCACCATCGTTGTAGCAAGAAACAAATACATAAGAACACATTGATATATAATGATTCATTCATTTTCTTTACTTCTGTTTAGTAAAATTGGTATTAATGATTGTTTGCTCGGTAATTTGGAACATTGTTGAAAGAAAAATAACGATTTTTCTTACGTTTTCGTCCGTTTTTTACTCTTTCATCTGTTTTTTACGTTTTCGTTCGTTTTTTATGTTTTCGTCCGTTTTATTACGTTTTCGTCCGTTTTTAACATTTTCATCTGGTTTTTTTACAATTTCGTCTGGTTTTATATGATTTCCTCCGTTTTTTACGTTTTCGCCCGCTTATTACTTTTTTTGCCCGTTTTTTACGTTTTCTTGGGTTTTTTACGTTTTCTCCTTTTGCTTATGTTTTCGTCTGTGATTTTACGTTTTCGTCCGTTTATTTACGTTTTCGTACGTTTATTACGTTTCCGTACTTTTTTTACGTTTTCGTCCGTTTTTTACATTTTCGTCCGATTTTGTACGTTTTCGTCTGTTTTTACGTTTTCGCCCGCTTTCGTCTACTTTCTTACGTTTTCGTCCGTTTACTTATGTTTCTGTCATTTTTAATACGTTTTCTTCCGTTTGACGAAAACTTAAAAAGGGACAAAACGGACGAAAATGTAAAAAACGAGCGAAAACGGACGCAAACATAAAAAAACGGACGAAAATGTAAAAAATGAGCGAAAACGGACGCAAACATAAAAAAACGGACGAAAACGTAAAACACGGACGAAAACGTAAAAGACGGACGAAAACGTAAAAAAAAACGTTAAAAACGGATGGAAACGTAAAAACAAACGAAAACGTAAAAAATGGACGAAAACATAAAAAACGGACGAAAACGTAAAAGAACGGGCGAAAACGTAAAAAACTGATGAAAACAGACGTTCGAAAACGGACAAAATCGTACGAAAATGGACGAAAACGAAAAAAATGCATGAAAACGTAAAAAATGGACGAAAACGTACGAAAACAGACGTAAACATATGAAAACGGACAAAATCGTACGAAAACGTAAAAAAATGACGAAAACATAAAGAAACGGAAAAAACATAAAAGAACGTACGAAAACGTAAAAAATGGACCAAAACGTAAAAAAGGGCGACAACGTAAATAAACAGACGTAAACATATAAAAATCGGACGAAAACCAGGCGACAACGTAAAAAACGGACGAAAACATAAAAAAACAGTCAAAAACGTAAAAAGACACGAAATCGTAAAAAACGGAAAAAAAACATCTGTAAACGTAAAAAACGTCAAAAAAACTTATAAAAACGGACAAAAACGTAATAAAACGTATAAAAACGGAGGAGAACGTATGAAAACTTATAAAAACGTATGAAAAGATACAAATCAAAAATAATAATAAGTGCTAGAAAGCTGGAAAAATGACTCGCAAAAAAAACCATTAAATAAATAAGAATCTCCTAGTAGCCCATTTATCCCACAAGTGGCCGTTTTGGCCCGTGCCCGTTTTAGCCCGTGCCTAATTCCCGTGCCCGCCGCCCGCCCATTTTGCTGCCTACTCTTCTACTTTATTTTATTTTATTTTTTCAAGTTCTAATTTATCGGTTTACATGAGTGAATGTAAAAGACATTCTCATATATATATATATCTTATCGGTTTACACTATTACGTATCTACACATGAGTGAATGTAAAAGACATTCTCATATATATGTCTTATCGGTTTACACTATTACGTGTCTACACATAGGTGAATGCAAAAGACATTCTCATAACAAAGCATTTACAATACATACTTACATTTGAGCACTTGAAAAACAATTTACTTAACAAAGCATTTATTTGTTTTGCATAATATTTTAGAAAACTACTCTATAAAGCCTTCACGAAAAAAAGTAATCAATAAATTTTGATAGGCAGTGGAGTTTGTTAAAGTTTATAACTCATCTCAAAATTTCTTATTTCCAAACTACGTCATATATATGCGTCTTATTTTTTTTTTTGAACGGCAACTTTATTAAAAAAAACTAGCAAGGAGCTAGAAAGACATTACAAAGAAATAAGATAGCCCTCTCAATCTATTAATAAACAATTTCCCCAACCATTTTCAATTACATATGATACTTCTAATCCTTATAGTTCTATATTTTATACCCCTTTCAACAACTGATTACCAACCCTTCAACCGCGTACCTCTTAACTACCCCTCACCATACTCCCCTCCACCCCCTACCCATAACGTGTTTGGGTTGGCAGAATGTTCTGAATTTTAACATCTGATCCTCACTTCCATAGAGTATTTGGTTGCGGAATCTCTGTAATGAAATACTCAAATTCTCTATGTGTGAATTAACATTTCCATCCTAAAACGGAGGAAAGTTTATTAATTACATGGAATCTTGAGATTTTTATCTCAAATTTAATTTTTATTATTATTATTTTTTTATTATTATTATGATGTATTTATTTTAAAAATTATTTTATTTATTTATTTATTTAAAAATTTATATTTATTTATGTATTATAAAATTATATTTTGTTTATTTATTTTAAAAAATTTATATTTATTTTATTTATTTAAAAATTATTTGAATTTAAATATTTAATAATTATATTATTATGTATTTATTTATTTATTTATTTAAAAAATTATATTATTATTATTTTTTTTTTTTATTTTTTCTATTTTATTATTCTATGTATTGTTTTAAAATTTATATTTATTTTTTTATTTAAAAATTATATTGTAATTTATTTATTTAAAAATATGTTATTATTTATTTGATTTATTTATTTAAAAAGTATATTTAATGTTTTATTTAAAATTATATTATTATTATTTTTTTATTATTTTTTTGTTATTAAAAATTATATTATTTTTAAATTTATATTTTTTATTATTTATTATTTTTAAATTATATTTATTTTTATTAATATTTTTATATTAATTTGTTTTTTTTCCAATTTATTTTCCTACCAAACACGCGATACTTTTCACAATTTCAAATTCCTTCAGATTTCCAATTCATTATCATTCCATTTCTTTAAACATTCAATTCCTTAACATTCCAATTCCTCAAAACACCATCCAATTCAACTAAAAACATTCTGCCGAACCCCTTAACCACACCTTTAGCTTTGGTCGTCTAATGTGGGAATGAAATTTATCTGCTGCACACAAATTTATATCTGGCTGCTAGTTCAATTATTTGTTTTTAAAGTCTATATTTAAGCTGCAACTGTGGCTGCTCGCGGGCGCCCTTCTTTTTTCTTCTTTTTTTTTTTTTTTGTTTTTTTTTTTTCTTTTTTCATTATCAAAATCAAAAAACATCAATATAATTTTATACAACATACACAATGAGAGAAAATATTTACTTTTACTTTATGCATACTCATATTTTGTTTATTTTGTCACTTGTCTTGCTGTGGTTTAATACCACAACTGCCACTTCCTTTGGTCACCAACAACAACTGGTTGCAGCAGCTGCTCATACGTGCATCGATAAGGAGAGACAAGCTCTTCTTGATTTCAAAGCTACCCTTCAAGACCCAAATAACATGCTCTCTACATGGAGACCTGAAGAAGAAGATGATTGTTGTCAGTGGAGTGGAGTCCGGTGCAACAACCAAACAGGTCATGTCACTGTGCTTGATTTGTTCAACTATGGTCTTGGAGGTGAGATTAGCCTTTCTTTGCTTAACTTAACCTACTTGAATCATCTTGACCTTTTTTACAATTCTTTTCATGGAACCATTCCCAAGTCCATTGGTAACATGACCCATTTAACTTATCTTAGCCTATCTAATAATTAGTTTACTGCATAATCCCGAGTCCATTGGGAACATGGACCCACATAACGAACTCGACCTTTTGGAATAATTTTAATGGAACCATTCCCATATCCATTGGTTCTTTGACCAGTTTAACTATCTTGACCTTTCTGAGAATAAGTTTAGTGGAGTCATTCCTAAGTCCATTGGTTCCTTGACCAAACTGACACATTTTCATGCGCTTCGATAAGTTTAGTGCGCTCCTCTCCACCATTCCAATATGACAATGGTTCCTTGACCAAATTAAATCTCAAGATACTTTCTCGACACTCTCTCTTTCGTATACCACGCTCCCATCCTAGAGAATTTGGAAAACCTCCACCAATTTGGCTCTCACCCCCCCATTAGATCTTGATGCACACGCAGAAGTATAGAGAGAGAGATGGTCAGATATATTATAATTGTTAGTGTCTTCTCTATCTTCTTTAACATGGGCTTAGAATGGATGGTGTGATAGATACCTTGGCACAAAAGCAAACCAACCCTCTAGGTAAACCTGTAAAATTATAGGTCTCCAAACATATCTTATGAAAGATTCAGTTGGATGTGACCACTATCATACGTCATGCATCCTATTCCGTCATACTGTCCAAACTCCTTCATCTCATCATTCTTACCTATTTATCACACTTCGCTCTCTCTCAATCCGCACTCTCCCCGCTCACCCCATGTAATACGTTGGTTCGTGGACATTATTGGCAAAAATGATTGAAAGTCTTCTTATCTCTCGCAACAAGTTTGATGGGAAGCTTTCAGACTTTCTGAAAACCATTATCCACATCAGCTACTAAGTTAGTAATTTTGGATGCTGAAAGTAACCATTCACAGGGTCATTGTGATGAGATTCAAATATTTTCATTCCTGAAATCGTTGTACGTATATACTGAACTAAAGCTTGAATGGAACTATAAGTGACAAACTTTGGCAACTACCCAACCTTCAATCACTATACCTATCTTCCAGTTCTCTTTCTAATGATGACGTGTCAAATCTTTCTCAGAGTATACAAGTTATAGATTTCAGTTCTAACAAGCTAGGGCCTCGTTTCCCCAAATGGATACAAACACTGAAAAATCTCATTTATCTTGATCTTTCCTACAATAGCATTTCGGACACAGTTTCTGCAGAGTACTGGAACCGGTGGAAGTCTTCTCAGTTAAGCTATTTGGATCTCTCTTTCAACAACATCAGTGGGAAATTACCCAAATCATTATCAAATCACGACCTTGAATTTATAGATTTGGTGTCAACTTGTGCTTTTAGGTCTATACCTGCTTTTCCAGCACGTATAAGTTTTTTAGATCTGTCCAGAAACAAATTCGATGGAGGACTCTCTTTCTTGTGCCAACTGTATGGATATTTGGAATCTCTTGATATTTCACATAACACACTAACTGGGCAACTTCCGGACTGTTTTCAGAATTTGACATATTTAGAAGTTCTTAATCTAGGACACAACATTCTGTCAGGAAGGATTCCTCCCTCAATAGGATATTTGGGTCAACTCGAGACGTTGTGTTTATACAACAATAGCTTCTCTGGAGAATTGCCATTGAATTTGAAGAATTGCACGGAGTTAAGCCTTCTGGACTTGGGTGCCAACATTTTGTATGGTAACATTCCTGTTTGGATTGGAAAAAACATGTCAAGGTTGTATGCCCTTAGCCTAAAATCAAACAACCTTACCGGAACCATCCCTTCACAGATATGTCAATTGGAAAGTCTTCAAATCTTAGACTTGTCATTTAACAATCTCCATGGAACAATCCCACCATGTGTGAATAATCTTACTTCCATGGTTCAAAAAGGATTCTTTTTGGAACAGAATAAACATCATTACAGTATGTTTATTAATCATAGTGTTATTGACAACAGCTATATTGACCATCTGTTGATTGAATGGCAAGGAAAGATAAATGAGTTTAGTAGCATTTTGGGATTGCTAAAGGCGATCGATTTGTCAAGCAACAATCTGACAGGACAAATCCCAAATGAAGTTACCAACTTCATTACCATATTTTATAGTCCACTTTTCAACCAACATCCTACTTCTTCTCGATTCCCACGGACACATCTGTCAAATGACAGCAGCTATATTAACTTTGCATACATATCTATGAAACATTAAATCGGTCGAGAAGCCAACAATATGTCGACTGAATTCATTAAATGATCTTGACGTGTCATTTAATAACTTGTCCGGAAGAGTTCCAACGAGTACTCAACTCCGGTCCTTTGAACCCTCACTCTGCTTCACCAGAGTGAAAATGCCCCTCGGACTATGTAATGACTTCCGTACAACAAAAAAAATGGTCGTAAGATGAATACTTGGTTACACATGATGTTAAGAGTGGAAGTGATGGGTATAGCACTTGATGAAACTACAAAGTTGGTTTTCTGTTGGAGGGGCCACGTTTTGCTCTGGATTTTGGATAGTAAGTAGAGATTTACTTCTTAACGTCAGGGGAGACGTGCGTTTTTCACTTTCATGATAGCGTAAAAGATTGGGTGTGCATGAGAACCAACAACACATGCAAAATCATTAAAAATGAAAACCATCTAATAATTTGGTTGCACCACAAAGCAACAACTGTCAGCATACGCTGCTGTTGAAATGAGCTCATGTGTACTAGTGATATTAGTGACAATTTTATTAATAACCTGGCATTAGAAACCCGTCAAAATACAAGTGAAGCATGATATTACAAGAATATAAGAAGTAAACAAAAGCATAAAACTAGAGGTACAATGCACGCGCAACCCTTTGCAATCTTGCAATGAACACCACCACCTTTACATACACCCAATCTTTCAAGCAATCATTAATCGCTAATACAAAAATCAAAGGAAATTTTCTCGAGTCAGCAATGTATAGAATGGATCATTAGTCTAGAGGAAGTAAATGTACACTCGAACCCTTCCACAAATTTACAAAGATTGCATTTTCCGTTTGGTCCCATGTGTATTGTCTCTCATATATATGTAACTTCGTCTTTTTAACTAATGACCATCAGATTGATTACTCACTGTAAACAAGTGATGATAATATGTGAAGATTGCATTTGACAAATTCGTTCCAAACAATTGTGATAATATCATTCTCTTTTCTTATAAATGAACATCAGACGTCAAATTAAAGCCATTGTTAACTATCATTAACCATGAAGAAATTAATAACGCATGACCTCACTTGTTAAACTTTGAAGCAAAAGTTGAATGAAATATAAAAGCCATGCTGGAATCAATGTCTTTAGGGGTAACTTAAGTAGCATTTTAGGAAATCTGGATTCTCAACAGACTACGCCATATCTTGTGTCAAGTCCTCGTAATAGCCGTGCTGGAATCAACGACTTTGACTCAATTAAATTCACATAGAAGGTAACTTCATGCTGCTTCTACTTAAAGCCCTTGCTATCTTTTATACACATGCACAATTTTAGGATCTTGAACTTATTGCAAATGCTGAAGCGTTAAAAAAGTACAACCCAACTGTTTTTCATTCTTTTTTGCTTTCTTTCTGACGAGTGACAATTTTTATTATAATTTGTATGCATATTATGGCAGGTCATGAATTTCTTATGACTTTTCATGCTAATGCCTTTTTTTTCCTTTGTATGTGTGTTTTTCAGAGTGAAATTGATGGTATCTTTCCAGGAACGAGAGGCACAACGACAGTTAACCGGAAGCATAGATGGCTGGTGCAAAAACTACTTCATTTTGTCGATGCGTTTCATCAATATGTTTAAAAGAGTCTTAACGTTTTGTGATGTCCTCTATTATGATGTTCAGTGGGCATTAATTGCAAGCCGGATAAACAGTATACTTACTAGCGCTGGACTTGTATTCGGTTCAGCCGACATTATGCAGTGATGGAACAGTTTCTGAAATTAATGCCAGGTGTGAGAAGGAAGTAGATCGCATTAAGAAACAGTTTGATGATTGCATGGCCTTCCTCCTAAGGGTAGGGTATCTCGGAATGTGAATTGATTAGTTGTAGGGCAATAGTGAACACTTTTCACAACCGTTGGCCTTAGAAAAGAAATGGCAGGCAGATTAGAATTGTAAAACTATAGCAACATTCCTTTCAGAGATGAAGACTATAATATACTCTAGTATCATGTATCATCAATCAACTCAGCTCTTCCCACCCCCCCCCCCCCCCCCCCCCCCCAAATGCAGATTTCTTATAAAACCTACCCAATTTTTCACTTGTTACCACTCTCTTTATCCCTCAAAGTGTCTTGAGTTGAACCAAACAAAAAATAGACTTATTTTTATTTTACTAGTTACATGTACATGTTTATGCAATAGAAAATAACAATTAACTTGTTAAAGCTCAACGTTAATATTAGTGGTGGATAGCTTAGTGAGCCTAATAACCTCTAAGTAAGAACTTCACCGTCAGTATGAGACTAATACGTGTGCCTTTGATCCAATTATTATTATTCATGATGTTTGTTCCTTCTTCAATTATCATTTCTTCTACATCAATTTCCAGCTTCTTCACTTACTTTGTCTAACTACATACCAAATTCAATTACTCTCATTCTTCCCACTTTAACCTAATACAACAGTCACCTTCTTACTACCTTAACACCCAACTCCCCTGCGAATCTTTCATAACCCCCAACACTACTTCCATTTTACCTTTCTATATCTCATAAAAAAACATACATAAGTGTAGCTTAAAATAAGTTCTGTCCACTTGGACAAGACAGGGCCAGAGCCCAAGATGTTAATGTTTACTTTTGCTGGATAGATGGTGATTAAAACAACATTTCATATACTACAATTAAAACAACGACATGACTGAAATTGTTTCTAAAGCCAACAAAAAAAATAAGCTCTTACTAATTTTTATCAATTATGATCAAACATTAAGCTTATGCAAAACAGCTTTCAAAAGCTAAGCAAAAAGCCATATGAGAGAAAACGGTGCTCGATATGATACTTATTACTCAAAATGATACATTTAAACAGTTTGATGTTGCTATTTATTTAACAAATAGTTGCTCTATAGATCAATATTCAGACTTAGGTGAAATGTCTTTAGGAAGAAGCGATTGGTTGACTTAAGGCATATGAGGATGGATTAAATTTAAGAAGTGAAGCAAGTGAACGATCAAAGGAAATTAATGTTCACACGACTTGATAATAGAGATAAGAATTTTACGGGGACGTGGTCGTGGAAAATATAAATTTTTCACACAACAATATCCACAGTGACAATTTAGTGAGGATAAGAAAATAATGGAGATACCTATTTTAAGAAAGTATGTTAAGAACAACTTCAGAATAACCTAGAGCAGACCTTAGCAAACTCTGCTTTCGATGCAATAAGATAGGGCACATTGCAACAAATTGTCTTAGAAGAACCAAACACGCTCGAGAGATCAAATTTAGTATAGAGAAGAATAGAACCACCCTATTAATGGCAATTCTGGATAATGAGAAGAAGTTGTTAGAACAAGAAGTCTCGCTAACGAAAGAAGATGTAGGATATAAAGAGACAACTAGGGATAGTCAAATGGTACTTGGATAATGGTAGCAAGTAACCACATGACTGGAATATGAGCTTCATTTTGACCTCCGATCAGATGAGAAGGTTAGTGGAAGAGTCAAATTTGGAGAAGATGGTATATATTGAGATTCAAGGGAAAAGGTTCGATTATTAATTGAATGCGACGATGGGAACAAAGAATTTTCTCCCAGTCTATTTAACCTACCTAGCCTAAAAAAGCTATAAAATACATTTTTAAGCCTTGGTCAATTTACTGAAATTGGCTGCAAAGTAGAAATGGAGGACAACGAATTATGACTTTATTCAGATTCATAGATTAATAAGAAAACATATAGATTTTGGTATATCTTGATTTGCTCTATTTTTTCGATCCAACATTTGGTATCAGATCTATTTGGTTGATAGGCCAATTAATCATTATACATTTTTGTGATTTTTGTGTTCATTCCGAAATCAAAAAACTGTATTCAATATAGGGATAATCTGCGACTGCCACAATAGTGATATATTTCACTGGAACGAAGGTTCTAACCTTCAAGAAATTTAAATGGATTTATGGAATCCGCATATAAAAATAAATTTTGATTCGAAAAGGAAAACAACCACAAACTCTTGATTGAGGCAAAGTCATCACAGGGATACACCGAAAATAAAATCAACCAAGGAAAGAACACAATTCTTGTAAAAATATATTACATATTCCCAATTAGAATCGCAGTACCGATTTAGCATCAAGAGAAGATAAACCCACAATATGTGAAGGTTTAATCAGGATCCCAATTATAGAACGGAAACCTTAAATCTAGATTTGTGAAATTGGTATAGAGATCGTGGTTGGACGAACACATTGAGGTGAGGAAGTAGATAAAAATGCCTTCTTCAACGGAGGATTAACACCACCGGAGTTGAAGATTAACCCAAGCCGGCCACAAGATTCGAAAACAATAAAATAGTTCGAAAAAAGAAAAGAAGAGGCGAAGCCTTAAGAAGGGTTCACAGGGAGTGGAGGTTATATTAGGGTTTACATAACAAACCCTTATCAGGTTTTGACATTTCAAAACACACCCCTCCTATTTCATATCTTTTATATTTAGATCTTAGATATAATTTATTTGCATTAGGCAATTGATATTACCCCCCCACCCCCCCCCCCCCCCCCCCCCCCCCCCCCCCCCCACACCCCCCCCCCCCCCCCCCCCCCCCCCCCCCCCGCCCTGGACTAGAAGATTAGTAATATTTGCCGAAAACTAGGATATAGGATAGTAGACAAAATTATGAGTGCCTACTTTAATTTTAAGAAATAATTTGTAAGGAGGTAATTAACCTTTAGATTTTTTTCTTTAGAAAATAAGAATCTATGAATAAGGCCTTTTAGGCAAGTATAAGAAGTAATCACAGAATAAGGAAGTTCAGACACTTAGTGTTTGGGATTTATTTTCTTTGGAGATATTATTTTGCGTAGCTAGAGATATGACGATAGATAATGATAGTGAGACCATCTAAGAAGGAACTTAGCACCACTAATACTCCTCAATTTCAAAGTCCATTATTAAACCCGTCGAATTACTCACTATGGGCATTGAATGCAAATAATCCTTGAAGCAAAACGGTTTATGGGAAATGATGAACCCAATGGATTAAACCATATATGTCGATAATAGAAAAGACAATAAACTGCCATTGTTTCTATACCAAGCCTTACCAGAAAGAACAACTACTTCAAATTCCCAAACATAAAACCGCAACAGATAATTTGGACTGCTTAAAAACCAAACAGTAGGAGATGAAAGGGCAACTACAAGCGAGATTTCAAAACTCAATTGAATTTGAATTATTACAATGAAGGATGACGAATACAATAGGACACCTTCACCGCAAAATTAACCACCTAGCTAGTAAAGCCGTGGTTTAGGACACACATTTGATGTTTCACACTTAGTACGCTAATATTAATGGCCGTTCCCCATTAGGTATTTAAAATTGTTGCATCTATAGAACAATATTCAGGGACTTAGGTGATATTGTTCCTTTAGAAGATGCGAATTGGTTTTGAGTTAGGCATATGAGAAGAAAGGATTAAATTTAAGAAAGGGATAGAATATGTGAAGATCAAGAGAAATTATGTTCACCGACATGATATAGAGGAAGAATTTTAGGGGACGGGTCGTGGAAAATATAAATTTTCACACAACAATAAACACCGAGAAATTTAGAGAGATAAGAAAAAAATGGAGATACCTTTTTAAGAAAGATGATATGAAACAACTTCAGAAAAACTAGAGAAGACCATAGCAAACAAACATTGCTTTAGTATATGCAATATGATAGGGCAACATTGCACACAAATTGTCTTCAGAAGACAAACACGCCGAGAGATCAAAATTTAGTAGAGAAGAACTTAGAACCAACCCTATATAATGGCAAATTCTGGATAATGAGAAGATGTTGTAGAACAAGAAGTCTCTAAACGAAGTAGATGTAGGATATAAAGAGACAACTAGGGATAGTCAATGGTACTTTGGATTATGGGAGCAAGTAACCACTTGACTGGAAATAAGTGTTCATTTTGAGTATCTAGATTGAGAAGGTTGGGAAGAGTCAAATTTAGGGATGCTTCATTTTTGAGAGCAAGGGAAAAGGTTCGATTATAATAAGAATGCGGTCGTTGGGTAACAAGATTAATCTCCATGTCCTATTACATATACCTTGCCTAAATGGGCTAACCTTTTTATGCCTTGGTAATTTCACTGTAATGCTGCAAAGTAGAAATGGAAGACAACGAATGATACTTTATTCAGATCATTGATTAATAAGAAAAACATATGATTTTGGTGTATATTCTTTGATTTGCTCTTATTTTTTTGATCAAACACTGTTGTTTTGAAAAATCATTCTAGTACAAAATGTTACTCCAAAAACAATTACAGCCGGCTCTTGGCTGGATCTACGGACAAGCCAGGTCTTGTCCGGAATTTCTGGGTCTTTGCCAAGAACTTAGGGGGTCTTGCCCGGCTTTTAAGAGCGTCTTGCAGGGAATAGCTGGGTATGGCCGCGATTTAGCCGCGGTTCTTGCCGGATTATAGGGGGTTTCTAACAGATATAGCAGGGTTTTTAGCGGGGTCTTGGCCGGATATAGATCGGTCTGGCCGGAATTAGCGGGTCTCTAACCGAGTTTTGTTCGTTTGTGGTGGCTTTACGTATATGATAACATGACTTGTTTACGTGGGATATTTATTCTCGTCACTTGATTCTTACTCCAAATTTTGATCTTTTGGCACTCGTGTCAGGTACCGATTGAATTATACTATTTATACTTGACAGGTTATACCTTAAAGGATTATTGTGGGTCAATTTCACATTTTGCAGATAATTTACAATTCCCTACTACACAGTCCACTAATTTTAAAGTTGGCTAAATTAAGGACCTTGTGATTGTGAAAGTGACATTCGCTAATCAAGATCCATATGTGTTCATGCAAAGAGTTGGCTAATTGGGTTTGTTGTTTTATGAGAAAGGTGTTTGTGTGATAATGTATGAATTTGGTTACTAAATAATAATGCTGAACATGTCGTAGCAACATAGATAAATGTTGGAAAGGGACCTTTGGTTGTAGTTTTTTACATGGTAGCTTACATCACAATGTAGAAATGGGTAGGTTTAAGAAATCGGCTATCCGATTGAGGCCCCGAGGTGGTTCACCGCCTGCATGACCACTGTGTGATCGGCCACCTACACATTTTCTCATATGAGTATGGCTGCATAGATTATTTTATAGTACAAGAAGATCTCCATCGTTACATTTCTTTTATCGAAAACACCCTTAATCAGTGTCCTACAGATTTGAATCTCAAAAAATTTAAACTCGATATGTGTGTTAATAATGAGTTTAAATCGCGAGCAAATAGATGGATTCGTTGTGCTATTAGCCGTAATGTTGAAGAGGTTGATTTTCGGTTATGGAATGGAGTAGTAGGTCCGTTTAGCTATGGTGAGTTATGGGATGTACCAGTAGGCCAAGAGTTTACCTATGAAGATGAGTTGTTTTTCAACACTTCTTGTATCACTCGTATGACACTGTCCTTTTGCCGGTTTAATCCTCCCAATGGCGCGATTAGTTGGGAAAGACTCGATTGTTTGTGTTTATTGTGTGCGGATCTGGATGAAGATATGATTGAGAGGATATTATGTGGAAGTCCTTGTGTTAGTACAAAAACCGTGTATGGGGGTGAATATGAATCTAGATCACTTGGTGGATTGGGCCGGTGAATGGGCTATGATGTAGATCTTGTACTAATCCAAGTAATGAAGAGATAATCTGCACAAATAAGAGTAAACCGTTAGCCTTACCGCGGGGCGGACCCCACGATTAAGCTCCGACGTGAGAGTAAGTATGCATGTTTTGTCAGAGAATCAGAAAATGTCAGAGTATATGTGTGTATTAATGATCAGACAGAGTGTACCTCTTTGGGGTGTGAAATGACCCCTATTTATAGGCAAGCATAATACTAGGGTTTCCTAATATTTCGCTTGCGACTGTTAGTAACCGGAGTGGGTCCCTTGTCGGGCAAGGGTCCACGTGTAATCGTGTCTGCGGACGTGAGTATCCTTCCGCAGTCCGTGTTTGTCCGCGGAGGTGCAACGGGTGCGGCTTTAAAAGGTACTTACGTGCGTCTTTGGAATATCTGGAGCGTGACCCCTGTCAGGCTTAGTAGTCCGGCTATTTGTTGTATTGGGCATGGGCCCATATGTGTATATTATGAACTAAGCCCAGTAAGCTTGGTATTCATCCTATACGTCATCAAGTCCCCCCAGTCTAGTTCGCTTACTGTACGCGGTACAGTTATAGCGTGCGGTGAGCGTTACTAGACTAGAGTTTCGTGATAAAATTTTCTTTTGTTCCTGCCTTGTTCCGCGTCTTTCGCTTCGTTTTGGCAGTTTGTCGTTGGTTACGTGGGTTCTTCCTGTCCCTTTATCTTCTGTGTGATTTGACCGCCTGGGTCCCATATCCAGCTGTTATCATCATCTTTTTACTTTGTCTTTGTACCGTTGATGGAATGTCCTTGCACGTGTCATCATCTACCTTATAACCTACTTAAATATACCATGTGTATAAATAGTCGATTCATGCCCACTGTTTCTTTTATTCATCCCTTTCACTTTTCCAACAATGTTTCACAAATTTCAATATTATAGTTTGCACAGCCTCTCTTATTCTAGAAGTTCATTTTCATTCAGGTTAACCTCTTTGCTTCTCTTTTATTATGGGCAATTTTACATCCCTTAAATGTGTTCTTACACAAGAAAACCTTGATGCTATTTGTGCAAAATACTTTGTTCCGGAGGAAGTTCATCCTCAATTGCCAAGCTCTGATGCCACTATGCATGAAAGACTAGCTAGTAAAGTTGGAATGTATACCCGATTCTTCGACTATGCCAACTATCGTATCCTGTTTTCTACCTTATTTGTGTCTGTTCTCACTCACTTCCGCATACCGTTTTCCCAATTGTCTGTATTTGGATCTGCCAAGGTTTCTCATTTTGAAATCCTGTGCCACGTTTGCAATATTGATCCTAGTGTTGGTCTGTTCTGGTATTTTTATACACACAATTATAAAGAATGGTTGGTTTTGGTTTTAACCAACGACCAAAACTATGGCTTGCTATTATAAGAACTTAAATTCGTCAAGAATTGAACATCACTTTTTTGGTAGATATGAGTTTTAGGTCCTGCAATGCTACGTTTTGGTTGGTTTTTAGGGAACAAACATTGTCCAAAGATCGAGCTCCCTGCCCCTCTGATATAATGTGGAGCAGATAATTACCTTACGCTCAATCCTCTCCGTTCCTTAGGTTTCCCGAGAAGAAATTTACTTTGCAGGTATAGCAGAAGCCACAATTACCTATGAATAAGAAACTTACCCCGCTTGAAGTATGAAAACGATAGGGTAGGGTCTTTATTTTTCATACACACTTTGATTATTGTTTTTGTTTTTTCTGTTATTCTTGGTTTCCTTTACTCTTTTCCCTGTTGTCCTTGCAAGATGGATTTGATGCTTTAATTCGTACCCTGACCCCCGTAAGGTGAGGATTGTCGAAAAAGCAAGCTGAAAATTAAAGGTCCTAACATTACGGTGGCTAAACATCGCACCGGACCCTACTCCGACTCGTGGTTGTTCTTCCGGAGAGTTGGTCCGCTAGCGTAGAGAGAGAATTAGTTGAGAGATGCAAGTTCAGTGATGGTTAGAGATCAAGGGTTGCTTCCGTTGGTGGACAGGATAATGTTGAACCAATCGGCACTATCAACGGAACAAGTAGAAACTGAAACACCTGGCCCAAAACGTACAAAGAAAAAGAGGTAACTCGTGGAAGGAGAAGACGCATGCCTTTCCCATCAACCAAAAGTTGAGAGCTGAATAAGGAACCACTAGTGGGTTCCGCTAGCTGGAGGTAAGTCTCCTGGTGTTCTTAATAAGTTGCTTCAAGATTCTCGGTTAAGTGTAGAACAGGGTGTCACAGCTCTTCCTACCTTACCTTTTATTACTTCATCAGTTACTGCTTCACCTTTGGAGGAGGGCGGAGATCATACTGATTCCGTGACTGGTCCTTCCCTGCGGTCTGTGGCTGCTTCTGCAAGGTTTGTTGTTTTATCTGATTCTTCTCATCACTCAGCTACTAATTCCGCGGGTCCTGAGGGTGATTCCTTTGTTAGGTCCGTTGTTCCGGTGATGACTGAGGCCACCACTGTGACTACTATTGCTACTACAGTTGCTATTCCTGCTGATGTTGGCAAGGATAAGAGTGTGCCGCATCCGTCTGTTTTTGGTTCTTCTAGTTCATCTGAGAAGACGGATCGTACTCTTAGTCTTTTTACAGGAAGGTCAGGTAGTGGTTTTGCTGCCGGGAGTATTCGTGCGGAGGAGGTTACAGATGCTGGTTTGGAGGAAATCTATGTTCCCGAGTGGACCGTGACCAAGGGTTTTGAGTTTAATGATGGGCGTTCTTGTGCCAATATGATTGATCATTTCACTCCTCCTGCTTTCTTCAAAACTGTTCGCTAAATAGAGCATGAACAATTATTTGCTGAGTTCAATATGTCTACCGCACGCAATTTAAGTTTGAGCTCCGAGGTGAGAATGCGTGCGGAGTACAATATTTTGGAGAAAAGGAAATGGAGATCCCTTGCTGAGGAGAAAGATAGTTTGTTGGGGGCGAAAGATAAGGAGATTGAAGAGTTGAGGTCCTAATTGCTGAAAGCAAAGGAGGAGTCTGTGGTGGTAGCCCAACTCCGTGCTCGTATTTCCAGCCTTGAAGCCATTGAGGGTTCGCTTCAAGGCGAAGTTGCTTCCGTCAAGGAACACAACGGCCTTCTTGAGCAAGAATGTGGTTCTTTACTACAAGTGGCAAGCCTTGAATCTATCGTTGCTGAAAAGGACCGTGAACTCTCTGACTTGGAAATCTCTTCTTCTTCTTTGAGGTCTCAGAACCAAGTTCTTGTAAGTCAGGAAGGTGTTCATGTCTTTAGCTATTTTTTCTGGAATTTTTGTATTTCCCTTTCTCACGTGTTGTTTCTTACATATATTATTATTTATTTTTTATATTTTTTTTAGGTGCATGAGTTGGAAACTTCTTCTGTGCGTCTTCGTGAGCAGCTAGATCTTTATGAGGGGAACATGAAACGGTTAGAGGAGTTTCAGGACAACCTTATGAGACCTCTCGAGACTAGGTTAGCCGAGATTGATGCTTATTTCACCAGGTGTTGTATGAGCTTCCAAGAGAGTTTCCATCCGCACCTCCTCAACGTCGTTGCAGGACGGAGATGGTTACTAACTCACGGGATGAAGCTTCTTATGGCTAAGTGTCTCAATTCGACTGAATATATGGAGGCTCTCGGAAATGCTTTTGGCCGTGCTATAAAGAAAGGAATGCAGGAGGGCCTGGCAGCTGGAATTGAGCACGGACAAGCTGGCAGATATTTAACTGACCTTGAAGCTTACATTCCCTCCGCGGAGGTTGACTTTAATTCTGTTGTCCGTGATCTTTGTGGCTTGAACTTTCCGCTTCTTCAGGTGCTATCAAATAAGAAGGATGCCAGCACATGGGATGTTATGGATCTTCTTCGCTTGGACGATGCCGTGGCCGAGGCCTTAGGGATGACTGATCTTCAACCTGATGTGAATCAATTGATGGTTCCCGTGCATCACAAGCAGGATAGGGTCGTTATTAGGAGCCAAGCGTTGTCCGTTGCTTTGGATATTTGTCGCGGAAGGGTGGAGAAGATGGAAAGAAATCTTGTTGAGCGTCTCCCTTTCTTGAAAGACGTATTTGTCTCCTTAGATCATCCTTTGTCCGCTGAGGCTTTGATTGAGCCTCCGGTTGTGGTTCCTGCTACCAATGCTTTATCTACCGTGGTCATTGTTCCCCATTCTGGTCCTTCTGTTTCCGTGGAAGATTATGAGAATCCTGATTTGGTGGATGTGGTTCCGAAGAACGTTACCCTAGGGCCAGAAGGTGAAGAAAATATCGATGCTTCAACCGGAGGTGATCTTTCATTTTCTAAATTGGATGATGAAGTTAGGGATGTTGTCCTCTAGGTGTATTTGCTTGTTTCTCCGTGGTCGCATGTGACCTTGCGGTTTTTTGTAATTAAAATACCGCGGCTATTAACAGTTAGGCCCGTTATTGTGCTTTTTACACCGCGGCCGTATGTGGCCTTTTTGTGGCGGTATTTTGTATTTAACCATTTTTGCAACGCTTCAAATTTGAACATGTCTGTAATATAAATGTTGCTGCTATCTTTTTATATCATGTTTGATATCTTTAGTAGGATAGTCTTGTTTGAATATTTTATGGGTTATTCTCCCGGTACCGGGTTTGCAATACCTCTTATGTACTTTGAGTTAATTGTGAGGTTACTCATCCTTTTGTTATACGGAATAACATTGATGGAGGCGTGCTCCGTGTGTGCGCGGCTTAATCACAACAAATGACTTTGCAAAGTAATAAGTTAGAATTTTTCAAAGCATAACTTGTGAAGGTAGCTAATCTTCACTTTTTCATTGAAATTAAAAGGCACATTACACGATATTTAAAAATTACTACCAGGAATAAAGATAAAAATGCTCTTCCCATCACGGAGTCCGTATGGTTAGGCTGCTTACACTTTGTTTATATAACACTTCTTGAGATTGCAAATATTCCAGGTTCGCGGGAGTTCTCTTCCGTTGCGGTCTTTTAACTTGTACGATCCCTTCCCAAGTGCTTCTGTGACTTCGTACGGGCCTTCCCACTTGGGTCCTAACTTTCCAGTGTCTTCTACACGGCTTGCTTCGTTGCTCCGGTACACCAAGTCTCCCGGCTTGAAGCTTGCATTTCTAACTTTGGTGTTGTAGTATTTTTCCATTTGCCTCTTGCTTTTTGCTTCTCTTATCGCTGCTTGCTCTCGCTTTTCTTCTAGCAGTT
The DNA here is from genome assembly GCA_026074375.1 of Tanacetum coccineum. NCBI lineage: Eukaryota > Viridiplantae > Streptophyta > Magnoliopsida > Asterales > Asteraceae > Tanacetum > Tanacetum coccineum. Next base: position 51,066 of record BQNB010033459.1, read on the forward strand.
CTAAGTTGATTTCCAATGCTTCATCATTTTCGGCCACGTCTACTTCTGCTGTCCTGAACGTGGGCATTCCAATTTCCGCCGGGATGACAGCTTCCGTTCCGTAAGTTAATGAGAACGGAGTGTCTCCGTTACTGGATTTGATCATGGTACGGTGTGCCCAAAGTACATGAGAAATTTCTTCCAACCAGTTCTTGTTTTTTTTGCCCAGTCTTGCTTTTATTCCTTCCCCCAAACTCTTGTTTGCTCTTTCAACCAGTCTGTTCGTCTGAGGATGTTTTACGAAAGCAAAATGTTGTTGAATGCACAATTTTTTACACCAATCTCTGAAGGGGTTATCTCGAAATTGTTTCCCATTGTCGGATATAATTTCTCTTGGAAGACCGAATCTGCATACGATGTTTTCCCATACGTACTTTTTTACTTGGTTTCCTATGATAGTTGCTATTGGTTTTGCTTCTATCCACTTGGTAAAGTAATCCATGGCCACTATTAGAAATTTAACTTTGTCGGGTCCTTTCGGGAAAGGTCCAGCTATGTCGATACCCATTTGTAAAATGGCCATGGAGATGTGATCGGATTCAATTTTTCCTGCGGATTTCTTGGGACGAGTTTGTGCACTTGGCATTCCTGACATGCTTTTATAAGCGCCCTTACGTCCTTGTGCATTGTCGGCCAGTAATAACCGGTCCTTAGAGCTTTGGCAACGACGGATCATGTGCCCGCATGCATGCTACATGAGCCTTCATGTATTTCCCGCAAGACGTAGTTTGCTTGTGAGGGTCCTACACATCGAAGCCATGGTCCTAGAAAGGATTTTTTGTACAGTATTCCTTTGATGATGGCAAAACATTGTGATTTACGCTTTATCGCCCTTGCCTTTTTTCTTTCTGCTGGTAAAGTTTCATCCGTGAGGTATTCATAAATTGGGGTCATCCAGGAATCCCCTTCATCCTCTACCACAGCAAGTACCTCTCTTTCGTTCATGGATTTTTCTTTCAATTCCTCCACCAACACCTGTTTGCTGAGATGTGCAAAGCTGGTGGATGCTATTTTGCTTAGTGTATCCACTTTTTTGTTCTTGCTTCTTGGGACTTGCTTTATTGAGAACGCTCGGAAAGTACTAGCCAGTGCTTTTACCTTCTCTAAGTATTTGATCATGTCTGTCTCTTTTTCGATGTAAGTCCCATTTACTTGGTTTGCTACCAGTTTTTAGTCTACATTTACTTTGAGGTTTTTGACACC
>BQNB010033460.1:0-12827 GCA_026074375.1 Tanacetum coccineum
AGCATCGCGTATTTCTCTCCTAACGCCACGTCCGATAAGCACACGATGCAGTCCACTCGAGGGCTATCGATACGAACTTCCTTGATCGTTATGTTGGTGGTCTCTGGGTGGTCGTCACTATATAGTACCTTGTTTAACCATGCATGGATTGGTGTCCTTATAGAATCCACGAAACCCGCTATCATAATCATCATCATCATCATCATCTTGGATGAATCTTGCTGATCAATAGATTTTGTTTGTTAAAAAAAAGTGTGTGAAAGAGAGAAAGAAGATATGGTATAATGTAAGCAAAGTTGTCCTTGTTGTTTGGTATAAGGATAGGATTCGTGTGCCAAAAATATAGTCCGTTGTTTCCTGTCATTTAGGAAAGATATAACTTTAAATTAATAAAAAAAAATTAAAAGGTAATTTTTTTTATCTCACAAATATATATTTCACTTTCACACATACTTCCAGCGAAACTTAAAACCCGCAACCTTTGGTTAGTGAGAACTCACTTACTACTGTACTTTAAATTAATAAATAGATTAGTTAGGTTACTCATATTAGTGAGCCCCATATAAACTTACAATTTTTCTGTCACATCATCTTTCTCTCTCACGTGACTAACATGACTTACTTGGCCCACTACAAAAACCACAAGGAACTTCTCCCAAAAAAACAAACCGTGACCGATACGTGTAAAATGATTTCAGTGATGATGACTCAGTCGGGTGTGATAGGGGTGTTAACGATCCGAGCCAAGTCGAGTTTTGATCTAAACGAGCTAGGCTCGTTTATTAACTACTCGGCTCGAGCTCAAATAAACTTTTTCAAATTGGCTCAAGCTCAAACTCGAATATTTTGTTGTTGTTCGAGCTCGAGCTCGAAGCTCGTTTATAATTATAAAAATTATTTTAATGCTCAAATTAATTTTATGTAACTTATAAGCTAAACAAAGCTTGTTTAGGAACACAAACAATAAATATTTGCTAACATCTAAAGCTTAACTATAAAACAGGCCGAGTCTTTGCTTATATAGAGTTTTTTTCCTTGAAAATTTTCCTCTTCAAGCAATGTGGGATGAGTCTACTATATTAGAAGATAGAAAACCACGAAAGGCTAATTGATGTCTTTGATTATCTTCATAAAACATACATTATTTATAGGATACAAGAGATAGGCTTGAGCCCAAGATAAAGATAAAGATAAAGCTTACAGCTAATTTACAACAAAACATGACAAGGATAATATAATCATACCAAACATATGAGTCAACTAGGACTCACTAATATTATCAACTAATTTAATATATTCATCTAATACTCCCCCGCAGTTGGAGCGGAGGTCTTCGATCCGACTGGAGTTAAACTTGCAAACGTAGAGAAATCTTGAGAAGAAACTTGATAGAGGTTCAGATATATTTTTTTAATAACAATTTTTTTGGAGAGAATAGAAGCGGTTTTTTTTAAAGGATAGAAGCGGCTCATGACGGCCGACGGTTAGATGATAGAGAGATTTTTTTTAAATTTAGTTGCGGCTCATGGTGGCCGACAACTAGAGTTTTGATAATAGAGATGGAGAGAGATTTGATTATTTTTGGAGAGGATATAAGCGACTCATGACGGCCGACAGTTAGGTTTTGAGAATGAAGATAGAGAGATTTGATTCTTTTGGAGAGGAGGTTCGTTTGTTTATGGTCACAAACGGTAGAGGAGAGATTTGACGGGGTGGTAGAGCAGCGGCAGCGGCAGCTTGATGACTGAGTAGGTCTCAAGATCGTACCAAGGCATCTAATATTGGAAGATAGAAAATCCCAGAAGGCTAATTGATGTCCTTGATTATCTTCATAAAACATACAATATATATAGGATACAAGAGATAGGCTTGAGCCCAAGATAAAGATAAAGCCTACAACTAATTTACAACAAAACATGACAAGGATAATATAATCATACCAAACATATGAGTCAACTATGACTCACTAATATTATCAACTAATTTAATATATTCATCTAATATACTAGCCATGTCCCTCTTATAGTTCAACTTCTCTTGTTCTTTTGATATTTTTCAAAGTTTATTTCTTATTTTTTTGTGTAAGTGTTTCTAGTTAATGAATATCATTGTATTTTTATGTCTACTACTTATGGAAAGTGTATGAAGATTTTTGAAACTTGAAATCCTTATAAATTAAGTAATGTAATTTGTTTAAAATACTTAATACTCCTTACTACACCTTAAGTTTGGTCTATAAGTATTTGTAAATGGAAACTTTTATTATTGAGATACTTGTAATTTATGCAACCATGTTATTACAAAAATACTAAATGATTCATAAATTAATTTTTTACTACCATGTGGATATGTAATCAATCTCTTTTTCAATATGTAGAGATAGAAATATATATATTTTAGTTTGAAAACAGACACAAATTGATAGGCAAAGACTTATTTGAGATCCAAAATATCCGATTAGTCTATAGAAAACCCGTCCATATTAATATTCTAACACACTGATAATCGGTTGGTATATTTGTGTTTCACGCATCATTAAAACTAGGCGAGTACCTGTACACACAACAGGTTTTTTCTAGAGACAAACAGATATATTTGCGATATTGTGGTTATGTGTTTCGTGTAACGTTTATACATAAAACGTGAAAATATCAAGTATAATTGTAAAATGTTATAACATGCGATCATTCAACTCAAAGAAAAATTCTTAAAATATATCAAAGAACATATAAACAGATATAATAAAACTGAAAATAAAACATTTACATCAATTATGAGATAACTTAACAATGCACGTTATTCATCACATAAAACTTCTTGTTACACCACATTTGAGGTGTAGACTCCTTCTTAACCGAACTCTTTGAATGACTTCACTGTTTCTTTTTAGTTCTACGTAATATCCCTCTAGACAACGCAACATAAAGTTAACTATGCGAGAAAACAGAGTTCGGAAAATAAACACCCACATTTGAAATTGTTTGACCCTGAGCTTTATTGATAGTCATCCTAAAGTTAAGGCGCACAAGGAATTGTTTTCTCCTTAGTTTGAAAGGGAACATGTCTTCTTTAGATGGAGCAAGAGAAATTCTTGGCAAGAGCACTCTAACTCCAACGTGGTGGATGAAGTTTTATTTGACGAATAACGTACATTGTTAGTTATCTCATAATTGATCTAATGTTTTATTTTTAGTTTCACTAATTGTTTTTTCATGTTGTTTGATACATTTTAAGAATTTTTCTTTGAAACCTTTTGCATTTACATTTTGATATTGTTGTTCCCACTTAGTTAGTGAACAATAACTACAAAGTTACCATTAACTAACTCATGGCTAGCAAGTAAAGAAAACAATTTGTTATTTGAAAATATTTTTGTACGTAAATATAGCCAGTAAGTAAGAGACACAAAAATAACTTTTCAACGTTTAACTCTTTTTATTAAGAATTATACCTCATTGTATGCGGAACTACAATAGGGATTGAATGATAATGTGTATGTGTGTGTGATCACCTTACTAATAACTTTGCATAAACCTAAAGTGTTATGCAAATTTAACTACTATGCTAACCAACTGAGCTTGCTCAGGGACTTAGTAGATTTGGAGGAGTAGATGAGTGTTTATGAAAGTTATGACTTTGAATGCACAAACTTAACATCTACTCCAATACAAAAGTTCTATTTATACTACCTAGGTAGGGTCACACCCACATGGGTGGTAAGCATTAATCCTAATCCTAATACGCTAGTACATTTGTACATCTTTGTCTCTATTACAATTTCTATTCTAGGTATGGGACAAATGCTCTTTCTAAGTTCAGTCCTGACACTGGACTTGTCTTATACCCTCTTCAAGATAAGTTAACTTTAGGAGATAAGAGCTTAGACTTATCTGCTTTTAAACGATCCCGCCTATTCTTCAGTTTCTTATCTTCAGGGTCATCTAGTTGTTGGAGATCGTATGGGGCTCAGTGAATCTATTGCCATAACTCACTGAACCCATCACCTTCTTCTTTGGCTCAGGCTTCATTCACTGAGTACCGCCTCACTGAATGCTAGAGTCTTTCTTGTAGACTCGGGCTGCGCATCTTGAAGGTAACTCACTGAGCGACTATTCACTCAGTGACCTTAAATTGTTAAAGGATAATTACACTTAGGTTATTTTGTATTCAAATCCTAAGTGAGGAATGAGTGGGCAATGACATTGGCCCAACAATCTCCCCCTATTTAGATATAAACATAGCCGAAGTGTTTATCAGTGTGAGTGAGTACATACAGCTTCTTCTCACACTGATTTATAGAAAGCCGTTTAAGGATACTGAGTTTAACCAAAAGATACTTCATTAAACGATTACAAGAACCTATTATCTATTATAAAAGATAAAAAAATTACATCATAAGTACTCAGTTCATCTCATATCTAAGGGCTTCCAACTTGACTTTCTTTGACTTGAGATTCTCTTGATGAGGATGTTCAGCAATGAGTTTCTTCAGTTTCAAGCTGAACCTTGCATTCTCATGTGACTTAACTATAGAGGCAGCTACAAGATATGACACGAGGGCTTCCATCCCAACTTTGTCTATGTCACTCCATCTTTGAAATGCTTGGTCACCAAATTCATCAGTGAAGAAGATCTCATGCTCAGGCTCTTCGATGACCATATTGTTGACAAATGGGACATGTTCAGGGAGGGTTCGATTGCATTCCAATCCAAGGTTCTTTGTTTCTGGCTCAAGTTCTATGTGTTTCCTCTTCTTTCTTGAGGATTGAGATGAGGCTTGTTCAAGAGCAAGAGCAGAAAGTGCTGACTTGATTCTAAGTTCCTCAGGGATTTTTCTAATCCTTTCATACCTTCGACTTAGTGAATTCATCAAGTCATGTACAACTGCATTTTTCTTTTGGGGAATGATTTCTCTCAATTTATCTAATTCAGAGATACCAAATGCACCAAAGGCAAAAGGTCTATGGACATCAAAGTTTCTACCATCAGTACCTCTGTAAATTGTTGTGACAAGTGGCTTGATCTTTAGATGAATTTTGATGTCAGTGATAGTTTCAAGATTTAATCTGTTATTGATGGTCCACATGTAGCTTTCAAACTTGTGCTTCCTAAGTTTAGGAGCTTTTTTGACCTTCTCAGTGTGTTCTCTTTTGAGAACCTGGTGTTTTGCATCCTGAGCCTTTTTGAACTTCTCACCCGCTTTGGTACTTGTAATTTTCCTTGGGTCAAGTCCAATCTTTTTGTCCTCTTCTTGCACTACTTTGATTACTTCAGGCTTGGATATGGCAAGGACTCTGGCCTCTTCCTTAGCTTTCTTGATTAGTTCTTACTTATCCATTTGTTCTTGAAGTTGTTTAGCAGTGAGATGGTACACCTCTTTATTTATTGTATAAGGAATAAGAGCATTAGGATCAAGACAAAAAAATGGTTGATGCAGGCACCAGCCTCTTTGAGAGATCCTCATCTGATTCAGTTGCAATCCCTTTTCCTTTATCACGTTTTGGAACTGCTTAAGAGCTTTCAAGATGAGTGATTATTATGGTGATTGGTTGAATTATTGATATTGGAATCGCCCTTTTTGGTTCTCCAGTCTCCTCCTCAGTGTGAGAAGGAGGGTCTTCAGTGGCAGTGTTGGTTGTATTCTCCCCCTCAACATTTGCTGGAATATGAGTGAGAGCAAGTGTTGGAGTGACATTGCCTGAGGACTAGGCTTTAAAAACTTTATACATCTCAGTCATCATATTCTTAATGGAGTGTGTGTCTTCCTTAAGAGAGGATATGCTGGACTAGATATGGTTTTGAGCCCTTTCAATACCTGAGAGTCTGGAGCCAAGATTCTATGCCATATTGGTAGAAGATTTAGCCTAGGCAGCTAGCTCTTCATCTTGTTTGAGAGCATGAGCCTGAAGAGTATTCATATATGACTGAAGATCAATAATGTTTGTGGAGAACTTGGTGAATGAACAGTGGTTTCAGTGCTTTTCTTGTTGATAACAGAGTCGTCCTTCAAAACATTTTTGAATTCTTTGAGAAGCTCAGTGATGGATAATTGAGGCTTTGTAGAAGATCACTGATTGTATTGTGCTTTTGTCAAGAGAATCTTGGAGGCATTCTACCAACTTGTCAGTTGATCTCGTTGGGCAATGATTTTATCATAGTAGTCATCCAATGATGCTTTGATATCAAAACATAATCTATACACAGCTTTTCTTCATGCTTTTTCCTGTTGTCCTTAGAGATCCTGGTAACAGCGCCTTTGACAATCTTCTTGAGTTACTTAACAATTTCGTTCAGTGAGTGGAAGAGGGTGTCTCGTCGGCGTCTTGAGACGTCAATCACTAGAGGAGTCAATATCTGAAGCTTCAGTGGATGGAGCATGAGATGACTGAGGCTTGTCTGCCTGAGGAAGAGGAGACTGATGGTGTGTTTTGGTAATGCCAGCGACCTGAGGTTCTTCATCCATTTCTTTACCAGCTCCTAAGATATCCTCCTCACATTCATCATCAGATAAGAGAAAACCTCTCACATCTGCATAAGTAGATAGTACTATAGGTTGGGTATCCAGCTCCCCTTCATGCGAAAGATTGCCTTCGTTTTTAGGCAGGGACTAGTACCTCAATCTAGTAGACTGGGTGTGGTCCACCTGGTACTTAGCACCAGTCCCTGATAGATCAACAACATGAGGGTGTACTGGTTCCATATCAGCAGGTGGTATGTTTCCCCTTGAGTCTTTGTCCCCTGGTCCTCCTGGTACTTAGCACCAGTCCCTGATAGATCAGCAACATGATGGTGTACTGGTTCCATATCAGCAGGTGGTATGTTTCCCCTTGAGTCTTTGTCCCCAATTGACCACTCAAGACGCGGCGTGGTTTTAGCCGTGCCTTCATCAGAAGTCGTGAAAGTTATGTCCCTGTCAAGGGGTTGTTTGTTTTCCCCTGCGTCTTTGGGATGAGTAGCAGTACTCACAGGCAAAGGTTTTGATTTACGAGTGCCCTCATCGAGTGTGGAAGGCAATCCTGTACTAGCGAGTTGTATGTTTCTCTCTAGATCTTAGGGATCAGGTACGATGCCCGAGGAGACTGAGTGGGATTGCTCAGAACCCTCTGTTGGCTTGGGTGATGTTACCTTGGTCTCAATGGGTGGTCTTTTGGAGTTAGGCCTTTTGCTCTTCTTAGAGAGTGCTCTTGGAATCTCAGTGCCCTGTGACTTGGGTAAGGTTGGAGTCACAGTCTGAGATTTCCCTTTCTTTGGCTTTGCAGCCAAAGGAAGTGGAGACACTGAATCCTTCTGACTATTTACATCAATCATATAGGCTGTCAATTCAATGTCAGTGACTTTGGATGGGTCCTTTGTAAAATTAGAGTTACTCAGGATGCCAGGTAAAAACCTAAAATTTTCATCCTGAGTGTAGTCAGAACCCAGTAACACTTGTAAAAGACTTTGAAGATAATTAGGGTTTGAAACGTATTTAGCCTGACTTATCAGTTGAGTTGGTTACGAGATCACTGTAAATGATCTCCTCTATGTCAACCTTAGTCCCAGTTATGGGATAGTAGGCTAAAAGCTGCTGGATGGAGTTCACTTGTTCATTGAAGGAGTAGTTCCCGCTAAGAACCTGAATCACAAAAGTGAACAGAATTATCCAAGCCACAGGAAAGGAGTTTTTCAGGACTGGGGTTTTGTCCAGGTTAAACTAGGTTTGATGTGGTGGCTTCAGTGATTTTCTTGTTGATAATAAAGTCATCCTTGACAACATTTTTATTTCTTTGAGAAGCTCAGTGACGATATTGAGGCCTTTGTAGAGATCACTGATAATATTGATGCTTTTGTTAAGAGAACTCATAGAGGCTTCTACCAACTTGTTAGTCTGATCTTAATGAGCAATGTTTTCATCATAGTAGTCATCAATGGATGCTTTGAGATCAACATAATTAACCGCAGCCTCTTCATGCTTTTCCTAGTTGTCCTCAGAGATCTTGGTAAACAGAGCCTTTGACATCTTCCTGAGATACTTAACCAATTGGCGTTCAGTGAGTGGAAGAGTGTTGTCATATTTCATGAGAATGTCATCACTAGAGGAGTCAGTATCTAAAGCTTTAGTGGATGGAGTATGAGATGACTGAGGCTTGTCTGCTTGAGGAGGAAGAGACTGATGGTGTGTTTCAGAAATGCCAGCGGCCTGAGGTTCGTCATCTATTTCTTCACCAGATCCTAAGATATCCTCCTTACTTTCATCATCAGATAAGAGAAAAGCTTTCACATCTGCATAAGTAGATAGTATTATGGGTTGGGTATCCAGCTCCCCTTCATGCGAAGGCTTGCCTTCGTTTTCGGGCAGGGACTGGTACCTCAATCTAGTGGACTGGGTCTGGTCCACCTGGTACTTAGCACCAGTCCCTGAGAGATCAGCAACATGGGGTGTACTGGTTCCATATCAGCGGGTGGTATGTTTCCCCTTGAGTCTTTATCCCTAAGTGACCCCTCAGGACGCGACGTGGTTTTAGCTGTGCCTTCATCAGAAGTCGTGGAAGTTATGTCCCTGTCAAGGGGTTGTTTGTTTCCCCCTAAGTCTTTAGGATGAGTAGCAGTACTCTCAGGCAAAGGTTTTGATTTACGAGTGCCTTCATCGAGTGTGGAAGGCAATCCCGTACTAGCTAGTTGTATGTCTCTCTCTAGATTTTGGGGATCAGGTACAGTGCCCGAGGAGACTAAGTGGGATTGCTCAAAACTCTCCTTTGGCTTGGGTGGTGTTACCTTGGTCATAATAGGTGGTCTTTTAGACTTAGTCCTTTTGCTCTTCTTAGAGAGTGCTTCTGGAACCTTAGGGCCTTGAGACTTGGGTAAGGTTGGAGTCATAGTCTGAGATTTCCCTTTCTTTGGCTTTGCAGCCAAAGGAAGTGGAGACACTGAATCCTTCTGATTGTTTACAGCAATTATATGGGACATTAATTCAATGTCAGTGAATTTGGATGGGTCTTTTGTAAAATTAGAGTTACTCAGGATGCCAGGTAAAAACCCAAAATTTTCATCCTGAGTATAGTCAAAACCCAGTAACACTTGTAAAGCACATGAGATAAATCTAGGGTATGAAACATATTTCAGGCTAGACTTATTCAGTAGCTTGGTTACAAGATCACTGTAAATTATCTCCCCTATGTCAACCTCAGTCCCAGTTATGAGACAATAGGCTAAAAGCTGCTGGATGAAGTTCAGTTGTTTAGTAAAGGAGTAGTTCTCGCCGAGAACCTAAATCACAAAAGTAAACAGAATTATCTAATCCACAGGAAAAGAGTTTTTCAAGACTGGGGTTTTGTCCAAGTAACTCGGATTGGGGGCAATTTTGCCCAATTCTTTCTTGACAACCTCAGGTGTAGGATGAGCCACATATTTACCATTATTATAATCAAGACCAGTGGATGAACAAAAGGTGTTAAAGTCAAGGGTCAATGGTCTTTGCCCATTTAAAACTAAAAACTTGATAAGGAATTCCCTGAGTGGGCGTTGCTCAGTCTCATCAGTTGATGGAAAAGGGTCATAGGCAACAGCAGTGCTCCAAAACTCCCTATAAAAGTTCTAATAGACCACTAAGGGACAATTGGTAAAAGCTTTCTTCAAGGGACAATTTAGTAGAAATTTCATTATTGGCTTGTAAGCAGGCACATTTGGTGGGTAGTTAAAGTTACCCACCACAATATTGGTCTAAAAAGTCACATTATCCACAGTATGTTGTTCCATTGAGGAGCATACTTGATTGTTTGTTGTTCTGCCATTTTTAGATGAATGTGTTAAAAAACAAAAGTTTTAATGGCAGAATATTACACACTAGATGGTCACAAGTTAATGTCTAACATTGATCGCTGCCGTGAAATGTGTAATATGTTATCAAAAGGAACAATACAAGGATGGATATCTTTGTAAAGAGCACGATTGACCAAATAAAATGATTTGAAATGAGTAGTTTTCAATGAACAAAAGATGAGTTAAGCTTGTTATTACCAGAAAAGATGAACACTCACACACTTGCTTTGAGAGAGAAAATACAAAATAGGCAGAGTATATTTGCTATGTAAATTTGTGTGTGTGTCTCTTTTCTGGGGGGTATTTATAGGCGATGTGTGAAAAAGGTTATAATAATTTAACATTTTCATTTTTTTGGAAAAAGTTAAAATTGTTTTTGGTAACACATTTAATACAGTAACCCACTAGTTGCACGATCCCGGTTTTCATGGCAACTATATCATCGTTTAACTTTTGCAGTGATGACGTATGAATAACAGTCAAAAAGTCTTTTGATTAGACATTTTGGAAAGGGATTGTGTTTGTGGGAGTGAGCATTAAATGTATGTTGGGGTTAATTGAGTGATATTTGAGAAGTAGGGGCCCATGACTATTGGATGATAGTTAGATAAGGAATATTTGTTCCTTATTTAATGTGTTTAGTCACCAACCTAGGACATTAAGTAACTAAAGACTTAGAGCATTTAGTTACTTCATTTAATGTGTCCCTCAGTGTCATGGGATTCATATGGGTTTCAGGGAGATGTTTTTTTATAGGGAGTAAAGAATATACACCATACTGAACATGATTGATCAGGGAGACTGATTAATCAATATTTAGGGTGAAAGTAGGTTCATCTAAGGGTTTAGTGAAGATATCTGCTAGTTGATACTTAGTGGGGATGAAGTGTAATTTAATATCTTCTTTAAGGATGTGATCCATGATGAAATGATATCTAATATCAATATGCTTGGTTCTTAAGTAAAGTACTGGATTGTTAGATATTGCAATGGCACTGGTGTTGTTACAAAAAATAGGTACCATCTTGTAATGGATGTCATAGTCACTGAGTTGACTTTTCATCCATTGGATACTTGCACAACACCCAACAGCAGCAACATATTCAGCCTCAGCTAAGGATATAGCCATTGACTGTTGTTTCTTGGCACTCCAACAAACCAATTTTCCACCAAGTATTTGACAAGCACCTAAGGTGCTTTTTCTATCCATATTACAACCAGCATAGTTTGAGTCTGAGTATCCTTTGAGATCAAAGCCTAAACATTTTGGATAATACAGATCAAGGTTTGGAGTACCTTTCAGGTACCTGAGGATTATTTTCATAGCTGTTAGATGTGAGTCTTTTAGATTGGATTGATATCTTGCACATAGGAATGTGGAGAATTAGATATCAGGCCTTGTTGCAGTTAAGTACATCAGTGACCCAATCATTACCTTGTATAAGGTCTCATTAACTGGTTTACCAGCTAGATCAGGACCTAAGTTGTTTGGAGGAACCATGGGTGTTTTCACTGAAAAATTGAGATTCCTTTGTCATCCTACTTGATTTGCAGTCTAAGAAAGTATATGAGTTCTCTCATCATACTTATTTCAAATTTCTTTGTTATCAGTTTCTCAAACTGTTTACAAAGTTTATAACTTTTTAAGCCAAATATGATGTCATCTACATACACTTGAACAAGGAAAACCTCTCTTTTTGATTTATAGATAAACAGTGTGTTATCTATTCTTCCATTGGTAAACTTATTTTGAATAAAGGAAGTAGAAAGAGTCTCATACCATGCCCTTAGTGCTTGTTTTAGTCCATAGAGGGATTTGTCAAGCTTACCGACATAGTCAGGGAACTCACTACTTTCAAAGCCAGGAGGTTGTTTAACATAAACTTCTTTTAGTTTACCATCTAGGAAGTCACTTTTGACATCCATTTGGTAAAATCTTAAAGTTCATATATGTGGCAAAGGCAAGGAATATCCTGATGGCTTCTATCCTTGCCAATGGTGCAAAGGCTTCATCATAGTCAATTCCTTCTTCCTGACTATAACCTTGTGCAACCAGTCTTGCTTTGTTCTTTGTGGTTATGCCATGCTCATCTTTCTTGTTCATGAATACCCATTTAGAGCCTATGGTTATTTTTCTATAGGGGAGAGGAATAAGAGTCCATACTTTATTTTTAAAGAACTGATTCAGTTCTTCTTGCATGGCATTAATCCATCCTGGGTACATTAGTGCCTCAGACACCTTTTTGGGTTCTATCTTAGAGAGAAAGTCAGCAAATAGATATTCACTAGCTAAGGCAGCTGTAAGCTTTACAGCCATGCTTCTTGTAAGTATGCCTTCTCCAGGATCACCAATGATATTCACAAGTTCAATGTGTTGGTCTCTTGACCATCTATCCTGAGGAACAAGATGAAAACTTATAGAGGCTTGATTTGAGATGTGAGACTGAATGACATCAGGGACTAAAGATTCAGTAATGGATCTTGAGACTTCAGTATTGTTCCCTAATTGTATATCAGTGGGTTGAGTGATCATTTGATCATTCTAAACATCTTGTTCACGTGTCCCTTCAGTGTTGATTAGATCAGGAGGACCTTTAGTATCCTCAGTATGAGGTATATCAGGCTCATTAGGAGCAATCACTTCAGGGACATGATTTTCTTGGGTAAGTTCAGTGAGTGAACGTCCATGAGGAAGGATGTAGTATGAGACATCAAAATCTACTTGATATCGTCTCGATGGATCATCTTCTTGAAGAAATTCATCAGGAGGATATCTAGAGGAATCATCAATTCCTATCTCATCTACTAAGGTATTGGTAAACCTAATGGATTCCATACTTTCATCAAATGTTACATGATAAGTCTCCTCTACTTATTGTCTTCTTGTGTTAAAGACTCTTAAAGCTTTTGAGACAAAGGAATATATAGGAAACTAGAAGGGGGGGGGGCTTAAATAGTTTACCGGTTAATTATTGTTTTTTAAATCTTTACTTAAATAAATTTTGATTCGAGTTATATGTCAATCAATC
>BQNB010033460.1:13127-52305 GCA_026074375.1 Tanacetum coccineum
CTAAGTCTTTATACACTCACAAGATATATATACCCTTGGATTGACACACAATCCAAATCACACCAATACACAATTTACATTATTGGATCTACACACAATCCAATTTACACAACAACACTAAGTAAATGTAATGAATATATGTGATCTTGAGGAGGAAGAGAAAGATCACTAGACAACAAATCGTATGTAGAAGAATACGATTGTTCTTATCTTGCACTTGATTAGAGGAAGAAGGAAGGAATAAAGAATTAATCACTTGAAACAAGATCAAGGTATGTTAGTGATCAAGATATGTGTTTTAAAAAGAAAGAAAGAAAGAAGAGAGAAAAATAGATCTGAAAAAATTTGTGGCTAGAGGTTCTGTTTTTCAGATGGGGTGGCCCAGTATTTATAGGGGACAAAATATGACCGTCTAGACGGCGTCCCTTATGATATAAGGGGGTGGCCGCCAGGCTTATAAAGGTGGGAAGGGGGCCCCGCCGTAGACACGCTCCCTTTTTGTCCCTTTGTGGTGAAGGTTGTAACTGAATTGAAACTTTCCATTTTTGGATAAAAATTTGAATTTAGTTTTTATGTTTTAATACAACATTTCTTTTAATAAATAAATATTTTGTTTTTTAATTTTTAAAATAAAAAACACTTTTTGTAAAAATGTAAGGTTTAGGAAAGAAAAAAATTTTCTTGATCTCTAATCATGGTATTTTTAATGATTTGTTTATCCTACCTAAGTGATTAATCTTAGAAATGGAATTTTACGATTAGTAATTTATAAACGTTTAATTTTATCGCAAACGTTTTCACATTTTGTCATTATCAAAACATCGAGATGTCGAAAAATATAAATAACCTTTTTAGACATTATTTGTATTAACAATCTCCCTTTTTTTGATGATGACAAAACATAAACTCATTTAGTATAAAATTAGAAGTTTATAAATTATTAATGAGTTAAATTCTATTTCTCCCCCTTTTTGTCGAATCCAAAAAGGTTGATCGTCGATTTGTAGTAGAGAGAAAGAAATTGACGATTAAAGACTCCCCCTTGATGTATGCTCCCCCTTGTTCGGGGCACCAAGGGATCGATCTTACGACAAGTAGTTTGCTACAAAACAAGGTTAGAGACACAAGTGCAAACCAACATAGCAAGACAAATATCTCATCATTATAATCTACACATTTAGAAACTTATAAATAAAGTTCATTTAAATTCATAAAGAAATCATATATAGTCACAAGGACAACATATATGATGATACAAGCATGAGATAATCATAACTAAAACACAACATATTAAAGCATCTAAGAAACCATAGGTGAACATAAGTCTAAAAATACATTAATCCTAGAAGATTCATGAGTTATAGATAAGACTAGTAAATGATTCTTGACTTCATGAGAATGTCTTTTAAAGCAAAAGATTTTTAAGGTGGAGGTGGAAAATGGGTTGTCAAGGCGGTGGTTATAAGATACTCAAGATGAGCAAACATAATGTTCATTTCATCTCGAAGGTTCAAGTGGAGGTTACGATTGTGGAAACAACAAATACAAGTGGAGCCATGATAGTCATGATGGTTGTAGAAAAGAGGATGACCCATGATAGGTGGTTGAGGTTGTGGTGGAGATGGTGGTGATGGAGTGTCATGAATGTGATTAAAAGGAGTAATTGGAGACAAAAAGAGTGTGATATCTAAGGAAGGATGACTTTGAAGTGGTTGAGGGTTTAAAAGCCTAGGAGGGACATCCAAGATGTTTTCAATGAAAGGGTTCAATTGATGAGGAGAAGTTGGTTCATGTGAAGATGGTGGTGAAATTTGAAGTTTTGATTGAAAGGAAGAAGATATGTTTCCATTACATTGATGATGTTGATTAGGATGTGTTTTTGAATGGTGCATTTGGAGGAGTTGGAGATGAAGAAGTTGGTGTAGGTGAAGGTATTGTGGTGACATCTTCATCACTAGAGATGTTGACAAACAATTGTCTAGGAGGAATGATAGTTAATTTGATTTTCTTAGAGGGGTTTAAAGAAGAAGCATTTGTAAGTCATGTAGAATTTGTGTTGAGGAAGATGAAGATGATTAAAGATGATAGGAGAAGTTTCATGATTTAAGGAGAGAGAGAGGGATTAAAGAAGAAAGGCATGGGGTTTGAAAATTTAGATTCCAAAATATGTTTATCAAAAAGCAGAAATCAGCTAGGCCTAGATGGGATAGTGGTCAACTGCACAGAAAATAAGGAGGTCACAGTGAAGAAATCCGTGACCTACTGATGGCGGTCCCTTAAATACCCGGCGGTCCCAAATATATTGGGGGCCGCCCACTATTTAAGGGGGTTATTTTCTGGAGTGAGGAAAATTTTCCAGTTTTTCTGTAAAATCTATACGAAAATATTTTCCTGTTTTTGCAATCAATTATATTTCATCATGAATCATCTAAGCCATAACAATCAAACTAAGCATTCTAAGTTCAATTCAAAAGAGCATACAAATTGACAAGTTCATACTCATGCATAATATATTAAACATAACCAAAATGTATCAAGGTGCATGCAAACATTGGTTTGGAATGATAAAATTGAAAGATCATCCATGGCAAACTATGTTGCCCATGGTAAGTACTAATTTACTAATAAGTAGCATAAGTCAAGACAGATAATCATAATAGATTAGTAAATAATATAGATAATAATGTCATAGAGCAATTTTCCCTTATTGCTCACTTATTCATGTTCCTCCACAACCTCCTAAGACTTTTTTCCGATTGACCTTACTCTGCCACGTTGCTCATCTCGTAATTGTACTTGACGGTTGATGATTTCGGTTTGGCGAGTGTAAAATGGTTCAAGGTAAGGGTCAATGTCAGGTGGGTTTTGAAAGACTTGAGGAACTTGATCGGTCAAGGAAATGACATAACGAATGGGGGAAGGAGTGCTTGCACGCGAGGTCCCTTCGTCATTCCCATAGTCATCATCATCTTTGAGATGAGATGAGATGAGGATGGTTGATCGAAGGCGGAAGAAGAAGAAGTGGAATGACGACCTCTTCTCATGCCACGGTCTCTTCTTGGTTTTCGCTCTAGTTGAGCGGCAAGAGGAGTCATGACATGATCGTACAAGACTTAGGACTCGTTGTTTTAACTCGGATTTCATTCATGAAAATGTAAACAAGCGGTTTAATATCAAACCATAGGGTAGAAGGTAACAGCCTGCTTAGTGACCCACATCCATTCGTTCGTCAGTAGTAGGAAGATTGAACTTTTTGAGTGTTACAACACAATAAAGAATAAACAAAGACATTCGGAAACAATGATCCCGATTTAACCACCCCAGACAGAAAACATTGTTCCCGAATAATTTCTTCCAAAGGTTCAAAGTTGGTTCAATTCACGAGTTAGAACTTGATATTCAAGAACATCAACTTCTTCCTCATGACGGATGCGATGGACTTGTCCTCATCGATCAATTCAATAGACAAAATGATGTCCTCGATGGAAGGAGGTTTGGTTTGATATGGACCATCCGAAGCGACACCGTATGCCAACTCATCAAGTCTCTATCTATCGGCATTGTCCACCTAAGGTAAAGTAACACGAAGATCATATAATTAATCCACGTATACTTGTTTTCATGTTTTAGAGTGTGTGGCCTAGTTGTGCCTAATGCAACAAGATTGGAGTAACGATTAACTCGACCTAAATATAAAATCCTAAGAGTTAACCCAAACGCTCCTTAGTTTGATTTTGCTCAACCAAACAAGTCGAAAAATACATATGAATTATGTATCTCGAAATTTGTTCATGAGATCATTATGCATGCGTTTAAAAACATTTTTGAATTGGATTAACAATGCATAACAATAGTTTTATTATGTTCCTAACGTGAGTGATTTGTAAGATGAAATTGGGGTTTTGGTTCAAAAATAATTTTTCGACAAACTTCATCAATGTATGCAAATCCTATATCTACGGGAAGCATATTAGTTATACATTGTATCCTAGTGGTTTTAATTGAACAAAATTGAAAGAAAAATGGAAAATACCCAATTTTAATTTTTGGTGTTCATCATGAACCCTAGACTCAAATCAAAAAAAAAGTGAAATGACTTACAATTGATGATCTTTGAGATGTTAGGAATGATGAGATGTTAGGAATGATTATTGATGTTGATTTGATCTTCAATTAAAGTTTTAATGATTGATTTTTGAGATTTTATGGGTTTATGTTCGTGGTCGTCAATGGCAGCAAGAAAGGGGGTGTTTGTTTTTCAGTTTTGAAAATTTTTGTTTAAGTGTTATTATTTCTGTCTTTCTGGTGGCGGTCCCTTATCTTCCTGGCGGTCCCAAATATATTGGGGTCTGCCTATATGGGGCCGCCCTCAGTGAGGGTTTTTTAACTAGATTTTAACATAAGTTTTGCGAAGAGGAGTGACATTTTAAATTGTGCTTAAAGTACTTCGGATGAAGTATTTAGGTTGTCACGACACGGGAATGAAACACGGACTAGAATATGAGACAAGAAGGAGAAACGTGCTTATATTGATTTTATGGAATGTGTTTCTTCATTCTAAATCAAGACGTAGATAGTTAAATAAACAGATCACGATTAAGGGGTTTAGTAAAGAATAGTAGGGATGTGTCGGACGGAAGGTACTTTTTCGATTGAAGATAATGTCCTTCTTGACATTCTTACGAATAAAGTGGTGACGTATTCGATGTGTGTTTGGTACGAGAATGTTGCACCGGGTTTTTTTGCTAAGGTCATTCGCGCCCTTGTTGTCGCACATGATGAGAACGCTCGACGAGTCCGTATGCGTATTCCGATGAGAGCTAGTTTCATCCTGAGTGCTTATTTACATGCCCTTTCCGGCGCTTACGTATTCGGCTGTCGGTAGTGGATAAAAGCAAGAGCGGTTTGTTTCTTTCTTCGAGAACCAAGATGTCAAACAACACCCATAAACGTCCGAAATACCGCTAGTGCCTTATTCGATACACATAATCTCCCGCATGATCATAGTCGGCATATACTATGGTTCTATGCCTGGTCCCCCTTAGGTACCATAAATCCTAATTGCGTAGTGCCTTTTAACTGTATCGGAAGATACGCTTAAGAACCGCTTCAAGCTGGAGTTTTGGAGCCTCTTTAGAAGCGGTGCACAAAGGCAACACTAAAACATGATACAGGCCTAGCATACCCGTTAGGATAAAAACTACCTAACATACCTCGATACTTGTAACATCTACGACTCACATTCTCGTTCTTTCGTGAATTTAGTATCGAGGACATGGGGGTTTTCATTTGGTTTAGAATCTTCTAAACCAAATTTCTTAAGCATTTCTTTAATATACTTAATTATAAAGAATATACCATCATCAAATTTGTTTAATTTGTAATCCAAGGGAAGAAGTTAAGTTCACACCATCATGCTTCATCGCCTCATCTCATCTCACAAGCCATGATTTTTGGCAAATTTTCATCACACATGTCCCTTGACAAGTTCAGAACCGAATAATGTCAACGACATATATTTGAACCCAAATGGATGAGATTTGAACTTTTACTCTTAGTAAAAAATGTTATCATTACCATTCTATTTTGATATTCATGTTTTAATAAGAAAGTAACCTTTAATTCAATCATACCAAGCTTTGGGTGCTTGTTTAAGACCATATAAAGCTTTCTTTAATTTATAAACATGATCCGGTTTCTTGAAATCAATGAATCCCGAAGGTTGTTGCACGAATAACATCCTCATATGATAAAACCGTTCCCAGAATGCACTTTTACATCCATTTGGAATAGTTTAAAGTCTAAGGCACAAACATAAGCTAATAATATTCTAATTGACTCAAGTCTAGCAACCGGAGCATAAGTTTCATCATAATCGATGCCCTCTTGTTGGTTGTAGCCTTGAGCAACTAATCTAGCCCTATTTCGAGAAACAACACCGTTCTCCGTCACTAACTTTATTTCTAAAACACCCATTTAGTTCCTATAATTGTCATATTCTTAGGTTGTGGAACTAACTCCCCAAACGTCCGTTAGCAATGATTAAATTAAATTCTTCGTACAAGGCACTATCCAACTTTCATCTCCTAAGGCTTCATTCACATTCTTAGGTTCTATGGTAGAAATAAAACAATAAAAGTTACTTTGGTTTTGGGCTTGTGACCTAAGGGTTCTTTGGTTAAGATTTCCTATGACATTTTCTAAGGGATGGTTCCTAGATTCCTTAATATTGACTATTTCGTCAATTTCCAATGTTTCATCCTCAATGCCGTTTTCTAGGTTTTTCATTTCGGTGACCTTAATTGCTTCTTCCTTATCTAAGTCATCATCCACCAAAGGTGATGTCTTAGAGGGTGGAGGAATTTCATCGAATGTCACGTTAAGTGATTCTTCGACTTTCTAGTGTGTTTGTTTAGGACGATGTAGGCTTTACTATTTTGAGAATAACTTAGAAAGACACCTTCGTATGACTTTGGGTCAAACTTGGTAAGGTAACTTTTTGTGTTTAAAATGAAGCACTTGGTTCCAAACACTCTAAAATAATCTAGTGTGGGTTTTCTACCTCTTAAGAGTTCATAAGGTGTTTTTTCCTAGAATGGCTCTAATGAGGATTCGGTTTAGAATGCATGTTGAAGTATCTACGGCGTTACACCAAAACTTTTGTGGTAATGATTGCTCATTCAACATTGTTCTACTCATTTCCTAAATTGTCATATTCTTCATTTCGACCACGCCATTTGAATTGCTGGAGGTCGTGGGACCGAGAAGTATGAGTAATACCATCACCCACTTCTAGGCATTACAAAACTCTTCAAATTGCACTTCATTATCAAATTCTCTACCGTGGTCAATTCTTATTGACACTATTGTGCATCCGAAGTTGGTTTTGGATTTTCTTACTAAATATTTTGAAGTGATCAAAAGCTTCGGTCTTATCCTTAAGAAATCTAGTCCAAGTATACCTAGAATAGTCATCTACTATGACTAGGGTGTAACGGTTTCCTCCGTAACTCCATAAGGCAGATGGACCGAAGAGATCCATATGAAGAAGTTCTAAGCATCTAGTCGTTGAGACTACATTCTTAGCTTTGTGACTAGCGTGAGCTTGTTTTCCTATTTTGCAAGCATCACAAAAGTGTTTATCAAACTTAAGCTTAGGTAAGTTTCTAACTAAATCCTAGAGGCCAAACGGATAGGTGAGGACGCATATTTGTGTGTCCTAATCTCCTATGCCACAAGGTGGAATTTTCATCAATCATTGTTAGACAAATTTGATCCTTAGGCTTATTTCCTAATTTCATCACATATAAGCCTTTCTTCCTAATACTTTACCTATGACTTTACCGTTCTTAGTGATTTCACTATCATGTTCAGAGAAAGTTACTTTACACTTATTATCACATATTTGTCATATACTAAGCAAGTTAAATCCTAAATTATCAACATGTTGTACATTATCTATTTTGAGAGAGTTATTAGAAATCGTACCTTTGCCAATGATGTTACCACGAAGATTACTACCGAAAATGACATTACCTCCATTGTATGCCTTGTAGGTGGAGAAGAGCTTTCGGTTGCCCGTCATATGTTTAGAGCAACCGCTATCCTTGATCCATTCATCGGGCTCCAAGTCAACTCCAAGGCATATCTATTTATATAAGACAACAACTCAAACATTTGGTCCTCAATATCTCATGGGTCCCAAAGCTTGCATTTGATGCAATTGGTTGGGATGTGAGAATGGAAGACACATTTCCCATGGCATGTAACTTTGACGAGGAAAGTTGTTCCAAGTTACGGGAAATTCATGGGGTTGGTTTTGTTACCAACACGTCTTTTTAGGTTTCGTGTTTAGGACGAGAGTAATTATTATTGACTCTTCTAGGAGGTGGAGTTTTAGATTTAAGGTTAGGTTTCAAAAATCCAACTCCAGGTTTTGACAATGGCTTATAGAATTGTTTAACTTCATTGTCACTAGCAACGTGAACTTTGACTTTGTTTACAATTATGTGTTTGGTCTAGGACCCAAAATGGATTTTTGAAAGATCACAGTTATCCCTCAATCCAGCACACTGTGGCGGTCCCATATTTATTTATGGGGGCCATCGATCATTAAGGCCCCCATAAATTTTGGGGACCTCAACAGAAAACAACCTTTTTTCTTCATGAGCTTTTAGAATGATGCTTTTCAAAATGAATTAAACCCTAAACCTAATTTATTACCGAAGGGTTTTTGATTACTCAACATTTCATTTAAGCAATGTGTACTCTTTTCAAATTTGTTTAACCTAGTAGATTCATCCTTGAGTTTTTCATTCTCAATTTTAAGTGCATAACACTTTGCACAATCAAGATCAACTCCCTTGTTTTTCTCGAGTGTAGACAATTTATCTTTTAATTCTCTAAGCTCATTTTCTAAACTAATTCTTGTAGCTTTTAACTTTTTGTTTTTAGTGATTATTTTTAGACTCATTTTGCATAACTTATCATATTCGTTGTCTAAAGCTATATCATCAATTGATGAGTTTTCATCACTAAAGTAAGATGATTCGGAACATAACCTCCAACTTAATGCTTAGCTACAAGACGACGTTTCCGCTTTTGACCTTCTCATCATCTTCATCACCACTATCACTCCAAGAGCCTCCAACAAAGGCTCTTTGGTTCTTGTCTTTCGGTGGTTTTGGACATTCTCCAATGAGATGATTCGGGTCGCCGCATCTAAAACATTTTCTATCACTTTTACCGTTCTTGTCATCACGGTTTCTTTGATACATCTTTTTGTCATTCCGAGGTTGTCTCACGAATCTACCTCTTCTCTTAAAGAACTTCTTGAAATCTCTTACCGCCATGGCGTACTCTTTCGTCTTCAACTGACCAGGAAGTCGAATACTCTTCATCACAAGATTCTTTTCTTAGCCTTTAAAGCAAGAGATTCCTTCAACTTTTTGCTTTTACTATTCGGAATCTTTCTTGATGGATCATCTCATGGACTATTGAGGTCAAGTCTTTCGACTCTTCAATAGGCCTTGACTTATTGCTCTCCATTTAGTATTGTAGAGACATAAGAAAACTATCCTTATACGTATTCTTACTAAATAACCTTCATCAAGAGCTTTAAGACTAGTAATAATAGTATTAAATCTAGCAAAAGCACTATCTATAGATTCGTCTTCGGAAATGACGAATTGTTCATATTGTTGAACCAAAAGGTCAATCTTATTATCTTTGACTTGGCTATTACCTTGATGGGTGATTAGCAAAGTTTTCCAAATTTCTTTTGCCGTATTGCACATGAAAATTCTTTCATATTCTTTTCTTGGCAAGGCATTGTAAATAACCATTTTTGCTTCATTATTTTTCGCAAGTTTCTTTTTGAGATCATCGGTTTGTTTTTCAAAAGGGATAACCTCATCTAATTTGGTTTCTGGATTTTGTGCAATAGGTTGAAAATCACCATTGGTAATAACATGCCAAAGATCTAGATCTTTTGATTTAACATATGTCTCGAATATATTTTTCCAATAAATAAAACTATCGCTTTCAAAGAGTGGTGGTCTTTGCATGGATTGCCCTTCTAGATATTTGTCGGAATCCAATTTAAGATCGAATCCAAGCTTTAAAATACAAATATTTTTAAAAATCTTGAGTGACCTTTGCTCCTGATACCAATTGTAGGAAACTAAAGGGGGGGTTGAATAGTTTAAACGCGGTTAATTATGGTTTTTTTATAAATCTTTACTTAAAAATTTTGATTCGAGTTGATATGTCAATCAATCACAATATGAATCACAACTAAAATTATGTCTAATGTAATGAACAAAGTAAGCAATGATAATAAAGAGATAAAGAAAGAAACGATCAAACCAAGACACGTAAGATTTATAGTGGTTCGACAACGAAGCACCTCTTCTTTCCTCTCACTAATCCACTCCCCGAGTACTCCACTCGAGATTTCACTATGTCAACAAGCTCCCTTTAGGCGGAGAAAACCGTTTACACGTCGCTTACTTCCTTTTCCGACACTAAGCTAGATGTCGAGTCCTAATCTTAGCTAGAACCAATCTATGACTTCCCTAAGTCTTTATACACTCACAAGATATATATACCTTAGATTTGACCACAGATCAATCCAAATCACAACAACACCAATCATACTTTTACACCTAATGGATCTACACAAACAATCCATTTTACACAACAACACTAAGTAAATGTAATGAATATATGTGATCTTGAGGAGGAAGAGAAAGATCACTTGACAACAAATCGTATGTAGAAGAATACGATTGTTCTTCTCTTGCACTTGATTAGAGGAAGAAGGGAGGAAGAAATAATTAATCACTTGAAACAAGATCAAGGTATGTTAGTGATCAAGATATGTGTTTTAGAAAGAAAGAAAGAAGAGAGAAAAACAGATCTGAAAAAATTCCGTGACAAGAGGTACTGTTTATAGAAGGGGTGCCATTATTATAGGGACCAAAAAAAAACAAAGCCTCGTTGCTCCACGCGGTCCCTTATATATAAGGGGGCCGCCAGGCCTATAAGGGGGCCGCCATAGACTACGCTCCCCTTTTTGTCTTTTTGTGAGGAATGTATTATCTATTTTAGAACCTTCCATATTGGGAGGAAAATCTAATTTCAAATTAAATAATTTAATAAAACATTTCTTTTATAAAAAAATATTTTGTGTTTATATTTTTGTAAAAATAATTTTGTAAAAATGTAAGGTTTAGGAAATAAAAATTATTTTCTTGATCACTAATCATGTTTAATGATTTATTTATCCATACCTTAAGTGATTAATCTTAGTAATGGAATTTTACGATTAGTAATTTATAAACGTTTAATTTTATCATATACGTTTTCACATTTTGTTATTATCAAAACATCGAGAGGTCGAAAAATATAAATAACATTTTTAGACATTATTTGTATTAACATGTTGTTGTTACTTGGATTCTGAATTCTTTGAAACCTGATTTGTTTGCTGGTGCTATATATGCTAAAACTGCTTATGAAATGTGGAATAATCTTAAGAAAACTTATGATAAAGTTGATGGGTCTATTGTGTTTAATCTGCATAAGAACATTAATTCTTTGACTCAAAATGGTGCTTCTCTTGCTGAGTATTATAATAATCTGAATTCTTTGTGAAAGCAATTTGATGCTATGGTTAGTTTGCCACCTTGCACTTGTGAGGCTGCTAAACACTTTGAAAAACATAATCAACTTATTAAGTTGATGTAGTTTCTTATGAGTTTAGATGAGAGCTATTTAGCAATCAGAAGTAACATTCTTACTAGAGAACCTTTACCACTAGTTAAGGTAGCTTTTGCAGTTGTCAGTGGTGAAGAATCTCATAGAAATGCTATTTCTATTAGGGCCACTAAACCTACTGCAACTGCTTTTGTGGCCAAAATATTTGATAATAAGAGAAGGTTTAATAATAACAATAACAGAGGATCTGGCTCAAACACTAATTATAATAATAATAGAGGCCTTAATCCTAATCTAAAATGTACTAATTGCAATAAGATTGGTCATACTATTGATAGATATTTTAAGCTTGTTGGTTATCTTGCTAGTTATGTAAAGAAGAGTTTTAATGCTAATACCAGGCCTGTTTCTAGTAATAATGCTTCTGCTGATGTTCATTCTAATAATGTTAGTAGCAATAATGATACTACAAGCAACTCTCATGTCTCTCTTTCTAATGAACAGTTGGCAAGGATTATGAGTCTTTTAAATGATAATCGTGTTTTAACTACTAATGCCAATATGGCAGGTAAAAATTTTAAAAATATTAAAGGAACTTTTTTTAATGGTAGTGTTAAGTTTAATCTTAACTTCAAAAGATATTTTAATAGAAGCATAAATTTTCTAATTGGAAATATAAGTTTGGGATGAATTGTTGATTATGAGGAAATCAACATATCACAGTTTCTGCAAAGTTTTTAATCAATGTTGTGGACATTTCTAATCTTAGTCTCACCGTTGGTCATCCAAATGGAACACAAGCTTTGATAACTAAAATTGGTGATTTAAAAATCAATAATGATATTACTTTATATGATGTACTTGTTGTTCCAGAGTACACTGTTAGTCTTCTTTATGTTTATAAACTTGCTAGAGATAGTAAGTTGTTTGTTGGTTTTGATGAGAGTAACTGCTATATTCAAGATTTAAGGGCAAACAGGACTATGAGGATTGGTAATCATTGCAATGAGCTTTACTTGTTTGATGTTGATAATGCTAGTAATATTGTTTCTAATAATTGCATTGCTTCCTGCTTTGTTTCTAAGACCTTGTGGCATCTAAGACTTGGTTATCCTGCTGATCAACTAAGAAAATGTACAAAACATACAAAAATGGAAAAGACTAAGAAAAAAGGTTAAAAACGTATGAAAACGTACAAAAAACATAAAAAATGAATCACTTCGGTATAAAAACGTACGAAACCGCACAAAAAAGATAAAATGTAAAATAATGTATGAAAAAAATAAATATTAAAGGTGGTGGTGGGAGCTTAGTGTTGAAAGAATATAAGAATAAGGAAAAAGTGAAAGTTAATGTCTGAACTATTGAGAGGCTTGAAGTCTTCTTACACTATGTCTATAAAAAAACAAACAAAAACCTCTGCCCGCTTGCAGAGGTTTGCAGACAAAAGTGGCAAAAAAGGCTTTTTTGAAAAAAAACAAACAAGACCTAAGAGTGGAATTCAAAGTCGCTGATTTTCTAGAAAGTAAATATGACGACCGTCAAAAAATTCAAGTTATCAACCGTTAGTATTAGCTGTAATGTGAGGAGATGTGACTTTCATCATTTAATTTGCAATGAATTCATCCATATATTTATTTGAATCATTTTGAGCAGAAACTTTCTATTTTGTGATAATTTATTTGAATATGTATTATACTTGTCACTTTTGTTATTGTGTGTATTGAAACTTTTTTTTTCTTATTATGTGTACTAAACTTTTAAATTTCGACCTTTGTGTGTATTTTGTCACTATTCTGGCAATGTAAAATGACCATTTTACCCTTCGAATTTTTAAAAAAAGTAGGTGTAAAATGGTTTAAAATACACACAAATGTTGAAATTTAAAAGTTCATTACACACAATAAGAAAAAAAAGTTCAATACACACAATAACAAAATGTGACAAGTATAATGCATTTTCAAGTAATTAACCCTTTTATTTTTAGGAACCCCTAGTCTAAGAAATGTGTCTTTCTACGTACATCTTAGAAGAATGGGCCTTTAGTCAATGATATGCTCAAAGGTAATTAAAACAATGGTTTTTCTAACTTGTGTCCCTAGGGCACAAGATAAGAAGGCAGGTGCCTACAGAAAAGTACAAAAAAGTACTCAGGGACCCACAAAATTTGTGGGTCCCTAAGTATTTTTCTGTGGGACATTGTATACCTTTTTTGTACTTATTATAAAACCTTTTTATCGTGTGTCCCTAAGGAACACAAGTAAGAAAAAACCCTTAAAACAATTCCGAATGAATCATAAATAAACATAAGACATATCAACTTTTATGAACGTAAGGCAACTTCACTTCTTCAAAACTTTCAAGTCTCCTGTAAACCCGATATTTCTTTAAATTTGTAACGTTTTTGCACTTACGTTTCTTATAACGAACTTAAAACACTTCAATATGACCTAGGTGTATAAATTCACTATTAACCAACATTACTAAACACATTTTACATTTAACCTACAATATACTACAAATTATACACATAACTATACTTTTTTACACAAAACCTTATACATTTAACTTACAAAATACTACCTAAACTAAATAAATACCTACAAAATAAATACCAAACACCAAAATCAGCTCTTAAGCCTCTCTTGAATGCCCAAAACCATGCTCCCCACCTCCCATATCAACCAATATGATTAGTTGCTTCTTTAATCAAATGAACTACTTCATTTTTCAATAAACCTCAAAACACACAACCCTTTTTCTCTCCTCTCACACTTACTCATTCCTTTTTCTCCCATACACTTCATTCTCTCTCTCTATCTCAGATCTTTCTCTTCTCCTTTCTCATTTGGGTCGGCCACCATAAGACCACCACAATCCACCACTCAAAATGTTGATTAAACATAAGAATCATATCCATAAATCTTGTTTTTATCATCCTATTACAAGACTTCTTAAGTTCGTTTTTTCATTCAACGCTGCATCTTGGTTGGGAATCATCTCTAGTCTCATCTTCACACTCGTCATTTTCATGGTGTCCTCATAGTTAAGTTAAGGGTTACAAGACGCCTTGGTGCCTATCTTTGGTACCCGAAAAGGGCTTTTTTTTATTATCGGGCTTATAAAATAGAGTCATACCTATTTTTTATTTTTGGTTATAATCTATAAAACCCCTAGGCTACTATAAATAAATATGTTTAAAACAATGTTAAAAGTGATTGTTTAAAAATATTATGGTTTCGGTTTTGGTGATTTGGAGGTCCATATACCAAAACTAGTAAGTAAAATAGACGTAAAAACTATGATTTTATGTTAAATTAGAGTTTGATTTGAACATGCAATAAATTAATCTTTTTCTAAAGTGGCTACTGATTTGGATACCTAAATATTTTCTTGGAATACTGGTCATATGAGTATAAAAGTTATACAAGTGGTTGGATGAATTAAATGATAAAACTAGTGGTAAAATGGGGCGAAAAATCATGAAGTTAAGCTACATCGGGTATAAAGTTACATATGTAATGAATCAAGTTTTTCTCAACGTACCTACTGAGATTTTTGAATATTATAACATGTATAGTAAGGCCATAAATAAATATTTTAACAAGACATTGATTGGAGTAGTGGTTAAGGCTAAACATTGGGTACCTTAAAAAGTACTTAAAATCATGAATTTGGGTCATATTATAGGACTTAAAGTCATACATAAATGAGATTTAGTTTGTGTTTTACAAGTGAGATTGATTTGTTTTATATACATAGGATGTTCATAAGAAATGTTTAAGAAGTTTTCATTGACTGGGTTTTTTTTTTTTTTTTAAAAAAGTGTCGAGGTATAAGACTAGTTACATAAAAATGAGACTAAAAATTTCGTTTTGAGTTAAATAGGGTTACATCTTGTATATACATTAACTTGTATTTTATTAGAATAACCTACTGGTATTTTTCAATAAAATGATGTTCATATGTGTCAAAACAAGTTTTGGGCTTACTTTAGGTCTTTGTAGGGTTTTTGGGTAAAATTAGAGTATAAGTTAGTTTGGTTAAAACCGTAAAAAGTGGCTGTGATTTATGGGCCACCCATCTTGTTAAGTATAATCATTGATAAAAATAGCTTTTGAAGTGTTTCTGTAGCCTAAAGTTATCTCCACAAACAATTTCTAGTTATTTCAAAATTCAGGAAGTCAAATGTAGAAAGTGAGAATTTGGTCAGCAAAATGTAAAAATGGTAGGGTGAGTGATTTCTGACAACAATGAACACTGTTAAAAAATCCATAAATTAATATCATAAAAAGCTTTTTTTTTGCTTGAATATCCAACTCTCATGGATTTTGTAAAAATATAAACTTGTACATTAGAGATGAGTTTTAAAATGAAAAACCTGTTTGGGTGATTAGCAACATTTTATTATAAAAATTTACTTATAAATACGTTGCGTAATTTTTTATATATAATCTAAGACACTCGTTTACAATTAAGCTTGCATCATAGGATTTCTCGACATTTCCCGACGTTTATTCCATTGACTTTATCTTATCGCTAAAAGGTGCGTTCATAGACCATTTTCTTACTAATTGTTTTACAAACTCCACGGGGGAGATACATGCTATTTTTACGTTTGGACACAAGTACTAAAACTGTATGCTATGCTTGGATATTATTGCCTAAGTACCATATACTACTGTCATTTAAGTTCCCCAGAATTTCAGAGTCTAAATTGCTTTAGAAAGTAAATCGTGAGTGAATGAGAATAATTTATTAACTGACAAATCCCGTACCGGAGTATGTTACGAACGTAGTGCCTAGGTCAAAACGGAACGCATTTAACATTTGAGGTATTTGGATGATTGTCAAACATCCAGTCTCATACCATCACAAATCTGAGTAGTGAATTTGTCATGAGCTTAGTGCAATAATAAATGTTTTATGACTTTTTGGGTTACATTAAGTCAAACATGCTTTTGACTTTTAAATGTGTTTCATTAGTCAACTATTACTTCAAATCTTGTGGTCCATTGCTTTACTTAAAAACCTATGAATTCATTCAACATTATTTTGTTGACATCTTTTGCATAGTTTATCTCAGGTCTTTTAGGTGTTGTCTTGGAAGGAAGTCGCACGGATATATTTTGAAAACTCTGCATATTATCACATTCGATAAACTTTACTTTGAAACAATGTGTTTTGTTAAAACTGTTGGGGACCTCTTTTTGTAAACTCTGATGTTTAATTATTGATATAGAAGTAACTTTTTAAAACGTCTTTTAGAGGATGCGTTTTTCAGTAACTTGAACTTTGTGAATGAATAGCATCCCCGGTCACCTTCCGTTGCATCTGAATTGGGGGGTGTTATATTAAAAGCCTCAAATCAGATTATTCAAAACGATCGAGATCATATATTGAGGCCCACATGAAATTTTTTTCATTGTGTAAATTCAGTGGAAAATACTGATTGTTCTAAAATGCACGTTGTTTCAAATTTTTATGTTACAAGTCTTTTTTATTTTTCAAATTCAGTGGACCCTGCATCCTTTTGGCCTTTTGGGTGGGACTGACCCTTCCCCAAACACCAAGTCTTCTTTAGTTTTAACGAAATACACCCTATAATTTTAAATCGTCAATCCGGCACTGAGTTAAAACACTATACTGATTCTAAAATAAAATCGAGCTTTTGTATATAAGCCCATGCTTTTGTATAAGCCCATGAAGTATAGAGCTTCCATTTCAAAACAAAAAATGTGAAATCAAACATCAAATATAAACTTTATTGTGTACCTAATGTATAAGAGTCGTGGAAACCTCTATGTTGCGATTGCTATTAGACATTAGGCCTTATTTTATAAACTATATAAACTTAATACAAGCTGAAAAGCCTGTTCAATTACATGTGGATTAATTAAACTAATGACAACATGGGAAGCGTATCTAAATATTATAAGATTTTTGCAAGGTTGACCAAATACCAAGCAACCGAAATCAAGGATAGTATCAACATTCAAAACTCTTTAAGTGTTCCAAGAACTTCAGACAAGAAACTAAGACCAAAATTTTCAATACCATTACCCCTTTATATGAATTCGAATACAAAAGTTACTAATATTTATTGAAATTTTTTGAACATTGTATTTGTGAAGTATTTACAAAACAACATATGCATTGTTTTTTGTAGTTGCAAATAAAGAAAATAAGTAACATAAAAAAAGTTTAGGTCTTGTTTAACAAAGCAACCCTTTCAAAGTTTAAATGTGGTCATTGGAACTAGCATATAGTTTTAGTGTGCACATGTACATAAGATGATGTCAACTCATATAATTAACTATAATATAAGCATATAACATCCAAATATTAGCTTTCAAGTCAGGTGACTCCAAATGTCATGAAAGCAAATGTGCTCACCACAAAACGGTTTTTAGTTTACCTATCACATGGTTCGAGACCAACCACTGTCTAGAGATGTCGCGGATCTTTAATGATACCTAGACTGAAAGAAGAAACGAAATAAAATATCAAGCACTCGTTTTTGGACTGATATAATTAATTAAACAGATAACAGCTTGCATATAATATTGTAAACACAAACTTTTAATGTTAATACTAATCTTTGTAAACATTTGTGTTGGTCATATTATGCCTACAAAACCATTTATTAGTACCAAAAATTCAAAACATTTATGTACGATCCCCCTTGAACCTAAACGAAAGCCCCCCAAAACAATTTCAAAATTCCCATAAAAAAGAATACAAGAATTTTGAAGAAACACAAATAAGTATTACAAACCACACTCGAGTCGAACGCCTACAATATTTCCGATGTTTCTTTAAATAAGTCCCTATCCATAACAAACCATTTTCTTGTACTCAACTGACTCCAAATCCCACCTCGTCACCAGATACCAGTCGTGTCGTTTTTCTTGCCATGGCTATAGCGGAATGTCCCACAGGGCCTCACCAAGCGCGTGCAACAAAAAACCATGCAGAATAACAAAGAATTGCACACAACTTACACCATAACACCATAATGAGTAGTGTCACAGTAATTACTGACATGCCAACTATAGAGTCAAACTCCCCGCTCGAGGGTGTCTTTTTGTACATAAACCCTCCCTCAACCCCGCGGACTGCTGTTGGACTTGGTGGTTGTTTCTTCACCTTAGGTCGCGGTTTCAAAGTAGAAGAAGCATTAGGTTGAGTGATTGTCACATTTTTCTTTCTTTAGGCGAGTCCCAAGGCCTTCAGCACTGGCGCTTTGGTTCCCTTTCTTTCTCTGCGGCAGGGGCAAAAATTATGACAAAGCATAACGATCCTTGATGGAATCTATCCTGTAATTTCTTTTGAATCGTGTTTTTGTTCATTTCGATTTTCAGTCCACATCTGGCAGTGTTAGCAACAGGCTCGGCTGCAACGTGAATTATACTTAAGGTTAAACAAAAACCGAAAAATGCTTAAGAATCGATCTTTAACAAAACCATTTATATGCCTATTTCAAAATGTATAAACATTTAAAAAGTTTTACTAAACTAAACAATAACAAACAAAACCTACAAACAATTGTCTGAGTTAATATACATAATCATACCTTTACAAAAAAATTTAAAAAAATTACCTGGCTCCGTCCGTGCAAATTTTGTTTCTCCTTAACCATGATCACACCATGTTTAGTCAACGACACGTCTTCCTCCACCACTTGAATTTCCCACGTTGAGCTCGACTTAACAGGAGCATCGTCCTCCAATCTAGACGACTTTCGAGGACCCTTGCTAATCTCAACAGGAACTGTTTTCACGTCGGATTTCTTGAAACTAAATTTCAGCTTTGAGTACCATCTACGTCGACGTGGGCTCTCTGGGTTGACTTCATCTAGAGGTTCTATATAGTCGCCCGAATAACCAAAGCAACCGAAAAAACAGCTGCCCCGCGGTCGTCGGGTGGTGGAACCTTTATTCATTAGATAGATTGAACTAGATCGAATATATTTGTGACATGAAAAACATTCGTTAGTCCTGATATTGCAGGCAACGAGTTTGTGGTTTAATAGAATTTCGTGGATCATGATTGCTCTAACTTCCAATCCCTTTTATATTGCCATATGGACATACGGTAGTATTTAATACTATATATATATATTTAAACAATTATTCTTACTTGTTGTGATGTATATATCTATGCTATTTAAATATCATTTAAGTTGTTGGTAGTCCATCAAAAATTAAAATAAAGAAGGTGCAATCTTGATCATCCATCTCATTTTAAAAGAATACATCATAGAGTGACATGTGTCACATCTTAATTAAAAAATCACTCAAATTGAAATATTTTTTTATCTATTAATCTATGCTATTATATAAAGCATTTAAGTTGTGGGGTCCATCAAAAATTAAGATAAGGAGGTGCAATCTTGACCATTCATCTCATTTTAAAAGAATACATCATAGAGTGACATGTGTTAACATTTTAGATTAAAAAATCACTCTTATTTTCAAATAAATTGAAGATATTTTTTAATCTATTAATCTATGCTATTAATAAAAACATTTAATTTGTGGGGTCCATCAAAAATTAGATAAGGATGGTGCAATCTTGACCATCCATCTCATTTTAAAAGAATACATCATAGAGTGACATGTGTCACCTCCTAATTAAAAAATCACCCTTATTTTCAAATTGAAATATTTTTTTTATCTATATAACAAAAATTAATAGATAAAAAAATATTTCAATTTGAAAATAAGAGTGATTTTTTAATTAAGATGTGACACATGTCACTCTATGATGTATTCTTTTAAAATGAGATGGATGGTCAAGATTGCACCTCCTTATCTTAATTTTTGATGGACCCCACAACTTAAATGCTTTATATAATAGTATAGATTAATAGATAAAAAAATATTTCAAATTGAAAATAAGAGTGATTTTTTAATTAAGATGTGACACATGTCACTCTATAATGTATTCTTTTAAAATGAGATGAATGGTCAAGATTGCACCTCCTTATCTTAATTTTTGATGGACCCCACAACTTAAATGCTTTTATATAATTGCAAGAATAATATATAAAAAAAAAATATTTCAATTGTGTAAAATAAGAAGTGATTTTTAATTTAAGAATGACACATGTCACTGTATGATTTATTCTTTTAAAATGAGATGAATGATCAAGATTGCACCTTCTTATTTTATTTTTGATGAACCCCACAACTTTAAATGATTATACAATAGCATAGATTAATACATCACAACATTAAGAATAATGTTTTAAATATATATATATAGTATTAAATACTACCGTATGTCCATATGGCAATATAAAAGGGATTTGGAAGTTAGAAGCAATCATGATCCACGAATCATATTACAACCAAACTCGTAGCCTGCCATATCAGACTAACGAATGTTCTTCATGTCACAACTAATATTCGATCTAGTTCATCTATCTCAATGACTAAAGGTTCCACCACCCGACGACCGCGGGGCAGCTGTTTTTTCGGTTGCTTTGGTTGTTCGGACGACTATATAGAACCTCTAGATGAAGTCAACCCAGAGAGCCCACGTCGACGTAGATGGTTCTCTAAGCTGAAATTTAGTTTCAAGAAATCCGACGTGAAAACAGTTCCTGTTGAGATTAGCAAGGGTCCTCGAAAGTCTCTAATGGGAGGACGATGCCACCTGTTAAGTTCGAGCTCAACGTGAGGAAATCAAGTGGTGGAGGAATACGTGTCGTTGACTAAACATGGTGTGATCATGTAAGGAGAAACAAAAATTGCAGGACGATCCAGGTAATTTTTTTAAATTTTTTTTTGTAAAGGTATGATTATGTATATTAACTCAGACAATTGTTTGTAGGTTCTGTTTGTTATTGTTTAGTTTAGTAAAACTTTTTAAATGTTTATACATTTTGAAATAGGCATATAAATGGTTTTGTTAAAGATCGATTCTTAAGCATTTTTCGGTTTTTGTTTAACTTAAGTATAATTCACGTTGCAGCCGACGCCTGTTGCTAACACTGCCCATGATGCTGGACTGAAATCCGATGAACAAAACACGAATTCAAAAAAAATTACAGATTCCATCAAGGGATCGTGCCCCAGCCGCAGAAAGGAAACCAAAGCCGCCAGTGCTGCAGGCCTTGACTCGCCTAAGAAGAAAAATGTGACAATCACTCAACCTAATGCTTCTTCTACTTTGAAACCGCGACCTAAGGTGAAGAAACAACCACTAAGTCCAACAGCAGTCCGCGGGGTTGAGGGAGGGTTTTAATATCAAAAAGAACACCCTCGAGCGGGGAGTTTTGACCTCTATAGTAGGCATGTCAAAAATACTCGTGACACTACTCCATTAGGTGTTATGGGTTTAGTTGTGTGCAATTCATTTGTATCTTACTGCATGTTTTTTTTGTTGCACCGGCTTGGATGCCTGAGGGACATTCCGCTATAGCCATGGCAGAAAAACGACGACTGGAATCTGGTGACGACGTGGATTTGGAGTCCATTGAGTACAAGAAAAAGGTTGTTATGGAAGGGCTTCTTAAAAGAAACCATCGGAATATTGTAGGTCGATCGACTCGATTGTAGGTTTGTAATCCTTAATTTGTGTTCTTCAAATTTCTTGTATCTTTTTTCTGGGAATTTTGAAATTGTTTTGGGGGGTTTCCGTAGGGTTCAAGGGGATCGTACATAGATGTTTGAATTTTTGTACTAAAATGGTTTTGTAGGCATAATATGACCAACACAAATGTTACAAGATTATTATTAACTTAAAAGTTTGAGTTTACCAAATATAAGCAAGCCTAGTTATCTGTTTCTTAATTATATCACCAAATCATGCTGAAATAATTTTATTTCGTTTCATCTTTCAGTCTGGTATCATTAAAGTTCCGCGACATCTCTAGACAGTGGTTGGTTCGAACCAATTAGGTTAAACTAAAAACCGTGCGGTGAGCACATTTGCATACATGACATTTGGAGTCACCGAGACTTGAAAGCCTAATATTGAATGTTATATGCTTATATATAGTTATATGTGTTGACATCATCTTATGTACATGTTCACACTAAAACTATATACAAGTCCACATGACCACATTTAAACTTTGAAAAGTATATAGGGTAGCTTTGTTAAACAAGACTAAACTTTTTTATGTTACTTATTTTCTTTATTGCAACTACAAAAAACATGCATATGTTGTTTTGTAAACTACTTCACACATACAATGTACAAAAATTTCAATAAATATAGTACTTTTGTATACGAATACATATAAGGGTACTTGGTATTGAAAATCTTGGTCTTAGTTTCTTGTCTGAAGTTCTGGACACTTAAGAGTTAAGAAAGTTGATACTATCCTTAATTTCCGGTTGATTGGTATTTGGTCAACCTTGCAAAAATCATAAATATAAGATACGCTCCCATGTTGTCATAGATTAATTAATCCCACATGTCATTGAACAGGCTTTCACCTGTATTAAGCTTTATATAGTTTATAAAATAAGGCCTAATGTCTAATAGCAATCGCAACATAGAGGTTTCCACGACTCTTATACATTAGGTACACAATAAAGTTTATATTTGATGTTTCATTTCACATTTTTTGTTTTGAAATGGAAGCTCTATACTTCATGGGCTTATACAAAAGCATGGGCTTAATACAAAGCTCGACTTATTTTTAGAACAGTATAGTGGTTTTAACTCGAGTGCCGATTGACGATTTAAATTAAAGGGTATTTCGTTAAAACTAAGAAGACTTGGTGTTTAGGGGAAGGGTCGAGTCCCCACCCCAAAAGGCCAAAATATGCAGGGTCCACTGAATTTTGAAAAATAAAAAAGGACTTGTAACATAAAAAATTTGAAACAACGTTCATTTAGAACAATCTTATTTTCCACTGAATTTACACAATGAAAAAAATTCATGAGGGCCTCAATAAATGATCTCGACGTTTTGAATAATCCTGGATTTGAGGCTTTTAATATAACACCCCCCAAATTCAGATAGCAACGGAAGGTGACCGGGGATGCTACTTCATAGCACAAAGTACAAGTTACAGAAAACGCCCTCTAAATGAGACGTTTTAAAAAGTTACACATTCAATAATTTTAAACATCAGAGTTTACAAAAAGAGGTCCCCAACAGTTTTAACAAAACACAATGTTTTCAAAGTAAAGTTTTATCGAATGTGATAATATGCAGAGTCTTCAAAATATATCCGTGCGACTTCCTTCCAAGACAACACCTAAAAGACCTGAGATAAACATGCAAAAAATGTCAACAAAATAATGTTGAATGAATTCATAGGTTTTTAAGTAAAGCAATGGACCATAAGATTTGAAGTAATAGTTGACTAATGAAACACATTCAAAAGTCAAAAGCATGTTTGACTTAATGTAACCCAAAAAGTCATAAAACATTTATTATTGCACTAAGCTCATGACAAATCCTACCTAGATTTGTGCCTGAGACTGGATGTTCTGCCAAACATCCCAAATACCTCAAATGTTAAATGCGTCCGTTTGACCTGGCACTATTTATTAACATACCCCGGACGGGGATTGTCAGTTCATAATAAATCTATTTCACAACACTTCACGATTACTATCTAAAGCAATTAAAGACCTCATGATTTCAGGGGACTAAAATGACAGTAGTGGTACTAAGGCAATAATACCAAGCATAGCATACAGATTTAGTACTTGTTCCCAAACGAAAAAAAGCCAAGTATCTCCCCCGTGGAGTTTCAAAACCAATTAGTTAGAAAATGGCTATGAACGCACCTTTTAGCGATAAGATAAAGTCAATGGAATAAACGTCGGGAAATGTCGAGAAATCCTAGATGCAAGCTAAATGTAACGCCGTGTCTTAGAATATATAAAAAAAATTACGCAACAATTATAAGTAAGTTTTTATAAAATAGTTGGCTAATCACCCAAACAAGGTTTTCATTTTAAAACTCATCTCTACTGTAAAGTTTATATTATTACAAATCCATGAGAGTTGGAATCAAGCAAAAAAAAGTTTTTTATGAATTAATTATGGATTTTTAAAGTGTTATACAAACTCAGTTCATTGTTTTCAGAATCACTCACCCTACCATTTTTACATTTTGACTGACCAAATTTCACTTTCTACCTTTGACTCCTACATCTGAAAACAAGACATTGTTTTAGTATAACTTTAGCTTTACGAAACACATCAAAAGCTATTTTTTATCAATAGTTATGACATTAACAATATGGGTGCCCAAAATCACAGCCCACATTAACGGGTTAACCAATAAACTAACTTATACTCATATATTACCAAACACCTAAAAAGACTAAAGTAAGCCCGAAACTTGTTTTGACACATATGAACATTTTTATTGAATAATACCAGTAGGTTATTCTAATAAAATACAAGTTAATGTATATACAAGATGTAACCCGATTTAACTCAAAACAAAATTTTTAGTCTCATTTTTATGTAACTAGTCTTATACCTCGACACTTAACCCATCAATGAAAACTTCATAACATTCTTATGAACATCCTAGGTATATAAAAACAAATCAATCTCACTTGTAAACACCAACATAAATCTCATTTATATGTATGAACTCTTAAGTCCTAAATATGACCCAAAATCATGATTTTAAGCACTTTTTAATGTACCACATGTTTAGCCTTAACACTAACTCCATCAAGTCTTGTTAAAATATTTATTTATGGCCTACAATACATGTTATAATATTCCAAAAATCTCAGTGGTACGTTGAGAAAAATCTTGATTCATTCATATGTAACTTTATACCCGATGAGCTTAACTTCATGATTTTCGCCCCATTTTACCACTAGTTTTATCATTTAAATCATCCAACCACTTGTATAACTTTTATACTCAT
The DNA here is from genome assembly GCA_026074375.1 of Tanacetum coccineum. Taxonomy (NCBI): domain Eukaryota; kingdom Viridiplantae; phylum Streptophyta; class Magnoliopsida; order Asterales; family Asteraceae; genus Tanacetum; species Tanacetum coccineum. Next base: position 38,216 of record BQNB010033460.1, read on the forward strand.
ATGACCAGTATTCCAAGAACATTTTTTAGGTATCCAAATCAGTAGCCACTTTAGAAAAAGATTAACTTATTGCATGTTCAAATCAACCTCCGATTTAACATAAAATCATAGTTTTTACGTCTATTTTAATCACTAGTTTTGTCATATGAACCTCCCAATCACCAAAACCGAAACTAAAAAAAACATAATTATATTAACATCACTTTTAAATTGTTTTAACATATTATTTAATAGTGCCTAGGTTTTTTATAGATTTAACAAAAATAAAAATAGGTAGACTTCAATTTAAGCCCTAAAAAGCCCTTTTCTGTACAAGATAGGCACAAGGCGTCTTGTACCCTTAACTTACCTATGAGGACACCATGAAAATGACGAGATGAAGATGAGGAAGAGATGATTCACCACACCAAGATGAAGCTTTGAATGAAAAACGAACTAAGAAGCTTGTAAAGGATGATAAAACAAGCATTTTTGAATATGATTCTTATGTTTAATCAACATTTTGAGTGGTGGATTGTGGTGGTCTTATGGTTGCCAGACCCAAATGAAAAGATAAGAGAAAGATCTGAGATAGAGAGAGAAATGAAGTGTATGGGAGAAAAAGGAATGAGTAAGTGTGAGAGGAGAGAAAAAGGGTTGTGTGTTTTGAGGTTTATTGAAAAATGAAGTAGTTCATTTGATTAAAGAAGCAACTAATCCTATTGGTTGATATGGGAGGCGGGGAGCATGGTTTTGGGCATTCAAGAGAGGCTTAAGAGCTGATTTTGGTGTTAAATTAAATGAAATTAATTAGAAGGAAATAATTAGTAACTTACGAAAATATTAGATATACATGTATAGTAAATATTTACAAAATTAAAAGGAAAAGATGAAAACATTTATTTTTTTTTAATTATATTCTATTAACTTGTAGTAAAATGTAAAATGATGTTTAGTAATGTTGGTTAAAAGTGAATTTAACACCTATGTCATATTGTAAGTGTTTTTAAGTCGTAATAAGGAAACGTAAGAGCCAAAACGTAACAAAATTACGAAATATCGGTTATACCAGGAGAACTTGCAAGTTATGAAAAGTGAAGTTCCCTACGATCATAAAATGAAAGACATATGTTTATTTATGAAAATCGCAATGTTTTAAGGGTTTTTTCATACTTGTGTCAAATGGCCACAGATTAAAAGGTAAAAAAAGTATGGGGAAAAAATGATGGTGTGTTTATAAAAGGTATACAATGTCCACAGAAAAATACTTAGGAACCATAAATTTGTGGGTCCTCTGAGTACTTTTTTGTACTTTTCTGTGGGCACCTGCCTTCTTATCTTGTACCCTAGGGATACAAGTTAGAAAAACTATTGTTTTAATTACCTTTGAGCATATCGTTGACCTAACGGCATTTTTCCTAAGATCGTACGTAGAAGGCACATTTCTAGACTAGGGTTCCTAAAAATAGAAAGTTTAATTCTTGAAAAGCATTAATACTTGTCACATTTTGTTATTGTTGTAATTTGAACTTTTTTTCTATTGTGTGTAATGAACTTTTAAATTTCGACATTTGTGTGTATTTTAGACCATTTTACCCCTACTTTTTTTCAAAATTCGAAGGGTAAAATGGTCATTTTACATTGCCAGAATAGTGACAAAATACACACAAAGGTCAAAATTTAAAAGTTTAGTACACACGATAAGAAAAAAAAAGTTCAATACACACAATAACAAAAGATGACAAGTATAATACATTTTCAAATAATTATCACAAAATAGAAAGTTCTGCACAAAATGATTCAAATAATATATGGATGAATTCAATGCAAATAAAATATGACAAGAACATTACGCAATACTAACGGTTGATAACTTGAATTTTTGACAGTTCCGTACAAATATACTTTCTAGAAATTTCAACGAGACTTTGAATTCCACTCTTAGGTCTTGTTTGTTTTTTTCAAAAAAGCCTTTTTTGCCACTTTTGTCTGCAAACCTCTGCAAGCGGGCAGAGGTTTTTGTTTGTTTTTTTATAGACATAAGTGCTAAGAAGCACTTCAAGCCTCTTCAATAGTTCAGACATAAACTTTCACTTTTTCCTTCTTCTTCTCACTTCTTCAACACTAAGCTCCCACCACCACCTTTAATATTTATTTTTTTCATACATTATTTTACATTTTATCTTTTTTGTGCGGTTTCGTACGTTTTTATACCGAAGTGATTCATTTTATATGTTTTTTGTACGTTTCCATACGTTTTTTAACCTTTTCTTAAGTCTTTCTCCATTTTGTATGTTTTGTACATTTTCTTAGTTTTATCCGTTTTCCTTCGATTTTGTACGTTTTTGTACGTTTTCGTCTGTTTTTTACGTTTTTGTCCGTTATGTACGGTTTTGTATGTTTTTATACTTTTGATCGTTTTCGTATGTTTTTCCGTACGTTCTTCTATCGTTTTACTTGTTTTGTCCTTTCTTCTACGTTTTCGTTCGTTTTTGTCTGTTTTCGTACGTTTTGGTCCATTTTCGTCTGTTTTCATACGCTTTTTGACGTTTTCGTATGTTTCATACGTTTTTCTCCGTTTTCGTCTGTCTTCTTACGTTTTTGTCCGTTTTCGTACGTTTTCTTACACTTTCTAACGTTTTCGTCTGTTTTTGTCCGTTTTCGTACGTTTTTTTATGTTTTTACGTTTTCATCCTTTTTTACGTTTTCTTAAGATTTTATACGATCTTTTACGTTTTCGTTCGTTTTCATTTGTTTTTATACGTTTTTTGACGTTATTATACGTTTTCATCCTTACAATAAACAAAGAAAAATGTAAAAAAATACGCATAAAAACGTACAAAAACGTAAATAGACGTACACAAACGTATAAAAATGTACACACGCGTATAAAAACCTAAAAGAAGAATGAAAACGTACAAAAACATAAAAAACGTGCACAAAAGTAGAAAAGCATAAAAATATTATGAAAACTAACATAAATGTAAAAAAGAAACCAAAAAAGTGTACAAAAAGGTATAAAATCATACAAAAACGTATAAAAACAAATGAAAACGTACAAAACAGGACAAAAGTTAAAAAGACAAAGTACGAAAAAGTAAGAAAACCTACGTGAAACGGACGAAACGTAAAAATCTACGAAGAACGTAAAAACGTACGAAAACATATAAAAACGTACAAAACGTAAGTGTAGACTTCGAGCAGCCTACAACCTGATTACTAGAGCGGAATAATCTTGATCTTGAGGACGAAACACACACACCAGCAATGATGTCAACAGTAAGAGAAAAGAACGAGGCACAAGGTAAAACCCTTAACCAAACGTTTGATTAAGTAAAGAAAGAATGCGTAGTGAATCCCTTTCCCCCTCACCTCCTTTTATAGAGATGAGGAGGAACCCACTCTAACAAGGACACAATTCTATTCGGCGTGAAAGAACTAAGGAAACAAACGTTGTTGCCTGTGACTCAAGCAACTACCAAACGACCCTTATGTTAATCCTATTCAACTAATAACAACCTGAATTAACACTAAGACCCCTAGACTTCTTAATAGGCTAATATAGAGACTAAACTCGTAACAATTTCCACCTTAGGCTTTATATTAGCTATTGTTTAATATAACAAATAATGTCCAAAACGATATTATATTTGTTTCGTCCTCTCAATTTTTGAATAATAAACAAAATGTGAAAACGTTTTAACGATAAAGATTAAACGTTTATAAATTACTAATCATAAAATTCTATTTCTAAGGATAATCACTTAGGTCTTGAGATAAACAAATCATTAAACATGATTAGCGATCTAAAAATAAATTTTTTCCTTAAATCTTATAACTATTCACAAAATGTTTTTATAAAAATATACAAAACAAATTATTTATTCATTAAAGAAAATGTTTTTATTAAAAACATAAAATTTGAATTTCAAATTTTCTCCCAAAATGGAAGTTCCATAACAGATAAAACATTCACCATAAAAGGGAAAAAAAATGAGCGGAGTCAGCGGCGCCCCCCTTATATATAAGGACCGCCGCCAACAACGGTCATATTTTTGTCCCCAATATATACTGGGCCACCCCATTTCAAAAACATACTTTCCTCTGCCAAAAATTCGATCAGATAGTTTCTCTTTTTTCCTTCTTTCTAAACCACATATCTTGATCACTAACATTCCTTGATTTTTTTTTTTTTTTTTGTTTCTAGTGATAATTCTTTCTTCCTCCCTTCTTCACCTTCTAAACAAAGTGCAAGAGAAGAACAATCATATTCTACATACTACGAATGGTTTATCATGTGTCTCTCTCTTTTCTTCTCAAGGATCACAAACATTCATACAATTTGTTTTTGAGTCATTGTATAAATTAGATCGCGTGTAGATCCAAGTGTGTAAATTGTATATTAGTGTAGATTTGGATTGTGTGTCAATCCAAGAGTGTATATCTTGTGAGTGTGTAGAAGACTTATAAAGTCTTAGATTAGTACTAGCTAAGATTAAACTCGACATCTACTTAGTGTTCCCATTAACAGTAAGTAATTCGACGTGTAAACAGTTTTTCTCCGCCTAAGGGATGCTTGATGACATAGTGAAATCTCGAGTGAAGTACGTCGGGAGTTGATAAGGAAATAAGAGGTGCTTCGTTGCCGACCACTATAAATCTCGGTGTCTTGGGGGTTTGATCGTTTTCTTTCCTACCTCTTTACTAATTACTTGCATTTAGATAGATTAAACTGTGTAAACTTATTGATGGTGATTGACATACAACTCGAATCAAACTATTTCATAAGCAAACTTTTAAAACGCTAATTAATCGGTAAAACTATTCAATCCCCCCTTCTAGTTTCTACAATTGGTATCAGGAGCAAGGTCACTCAAGATTTTTAAAATATATTGTATATTAAAGCTTGGAACGTCTATGGAATCGACAAATATCAGAAGGGAATCTATGCAAAATCACCCTCTTTGAAATCATAGTTTTATTTTGAAAAATAGATTCGAGACATTGTTAAAACAAAAGATCTAGATCTTGCATGTTATTACCAATGGTGATTCTTCAACCTAATATTCAAAATCCGAAAACCAACTTGATTAGGTTGTCCCTTTTGAAAATAAACGGATATCTTAAAAGAAGCTTGCAAAAAATAAAGAAGCCCAAATGGTTTATTTACAATGCTTTGCCTAGAAAAGAATATGAACAAAATTTTCCATGTGTAATACGGCAAAAGAAATTTTGGAAACATATTAATCACCCAAACAGGGTAATAGTCAAAGTCCAAAGAGAATAAGGATCGACCTTTTGGTCCAACAATATGAACATTTCCCACCCCCCCCTTATTTTCGAAGACGAATCAATAGATAAGTAGCTTATTTCGCTAGATTTAATACTAATAATACTAGTCCTAAAGCATTGATGAAGTTATTCTAGTAAAGAACTACGTAAGAATTTCAAAGGGCTCTACATTCTTAAATGAGAGCAAAGGTCACGAAATTGAAGAATCAAAAGACCTTGACTATCACTATCTCTTGATGAGCACATTAGAAACCTCAAAGTTTATGAGATGATCATCAAGATTCCGAAATAGTCAAAGCAAAGGTTGAAAGGAAATCTCTTGCATTAAAGAGGCTAAGAAAGAATCTAGTGGCTGAAGAGTGGTTTGACTCTGGTAGTGAAGACAAGAGTATGCCATGCGGTAAAACTTCAAGAAATTTCCTTTAAGAGAAATAGGGGGTGTAGATTCTGTGAGACAACCTCAGGAACGACAAAAAGACGTTCCAAAGAAGCCGTGATGACAAGACCGTAAAAAATTATAGAAAATGCTTTAGATGCGGCGACCCGAATCATCTTATTGGAGAATGTCCAAAGCCACCGAAAGACAAGAACCAAAAAGCCTTTGTCGGAGATTCTTGGGAGCGATGCGGGTAAAGAAGATGATGAGAATGTCTAAAGACGAAACAAGTTCTTTGTATCTCATGCATCAATTGAGATATGCTTGGAGTCGACTTGGAACACATTAATTAGATCAAGGATAACGTATGCCCAAACATATTACGTGGCAACAGACATCTCTTCTCCACTTACAACATAACAATGGAGGAAATGTCATTATTGGTAGTAATCTTCGCGTAACATCATTGGAAAGGTACTATTTCTATTACTACATCAAAATAATAATTGTAGAACATGTATGATAACTTTAGGAATTAAACTTGCTTAGTAATAGGACAAATATGTGATTAATAGTGTAAAGTAACTTCTCTGAACATGATAGTGAAATCACTAAGAAGGTATTAGGAAAAAAGGCTAAACTGATGAAGTTAAGAAATAAGCCTAAGGATCAAATTTGTCTAGCAACGATTGATGAAAATTCCACTTTGTGGCATAGGAGATTAGGTCACGTAAATATGCGTCTCATTCAATCGTTAGCTTCTAAGGAATTAGTTAGAAACTTACCTAGGCTTAAGTTTGATCAACATTTTTGTTTGATGCATGCAAAGTTGAAAACAAGCTCACACTAGTTCACAAAGCTAATAATTTAGTCTCAACTACTAGATGGTTAGAAATTTCTCCACATGGATCTTTTTGGTCCATCCTTCCGTACGGAGTTACGGAGGAAACGTTACACCTTAGTCATAGTAGATGACTACTCTAGATATACTTGGACTAGATTCCTTAAGGATAAAACCGAAGCTTTCGATCAATTCGAAATATTTAGTAAGAAAATCCAAAATCAACTAGGATGTACAATAGTGTCAATAAGAAGCTCGGATCACGTTAGAGATTATAATAAAGTGCAATTTGGAGAATATTGTAATGCCAACGGTATTAACTCACAACTTCTCGGCTCCACAGCACTCCTCATTTCAAAGGCGTGGTTGAAAAGAAAAAAAGACACTTCAAGAAATGAGTAGAACTATGTTGAACGAACAATCGTTACCCCAAAAGTTTTGGTGTAATGCCATAGATACTTCAACATATATTCTTAACCGAATCCTAATTAGAGCCATCCTAAGAAAAACACCTTATGAAATCTTGAGAGGTAGGAAACCTACTCTTGATTATTTTGAGTGTTCAGAAGTAAATGCTTCATTCAAACAACTAAGCCACTAACCAAGTTTCGACCCAAAGTCTTACGAATGTGTCTTTTTATGTTACTCCCCAAAATAGTAAAGGCCTATATCATGCTTAATATACACACTAGGAAATCAAAGAATCACTCCCAATGTGACATTTCAGATGAAACTCCTCCACCCTCTAAGACATCACCCTTAGTGGACGATGACTTAGATGAAGAAGAAGCTATTAGGTAAATCGAAAAGAAAAACCTATAAAATGTTGTTGAGGGATGAAACTCTAGAGATTTGACTGAAATAGTAATAATAAGGAATCTTAGAACCATCCTTGAAAATTTCATAGTAAACCTTAAACCAAGAACCCTTGATCGACCAGCCCAAAACCAAAGCAACTTTTATTGTTCATTTCTACTCAAGAACCTAAGAATGTAAATGAAGCCGTAGGAGAAAGTTTGATAGTCGCCATGCAAGAAGAAATAATCATTCACTGCTAGCCGTTTTTGGGAGTTAGTTCCACAACCTAAGAAGTATGACAATTAATAGGAACAAAGTGGGGTTTAGAAATAAGTTAGATAAGAACGTTATTTCTTCATCGAAATAAGGCTAGATTTATTGCTCAGTTTACAAACCAACAAGAGGGAATCGATTATGATGAAACTTATAACCTAGTTGCTAGACTTGAGTCTATTAGAATATTATTAGCTGATGCTTTGCGACTTAGATTTTTTAAATTATTCAAATGATAGTAAAAAGTGCATTCCTGAACGTTTATCAATGAGGAGGTATACGTGCACAACCCCCGGTATTCATTAATTTTTGTAAAAAACAGATCATGTTTAGAAATTAAGAAAGCTTTATATATGTTTTAAGCAAGCACCCAAACTTGATATGATAATTAAAACTATTCTATTAAACAAGAATATAAAATGGGAAGGTAAGATAATACCTCTTACTAAGAAGAAAAGCTCAAATCTCATCATTATTTCAAATATAGATTCGAAGACATTATATTTTGGTTCGACTTGCAAGACATGTTGTGATGAATTTGCCAAAATCATGCATGACGATTTCGAGATGAGCATGATGGAAGAATTCACTCTTCCTTGGATTAGAAATTAAACAAATGGAAGATGGTAATAATTCCTAATCAATCAAGTATATAAGAGAAATGCTTAAGAAATTTGGTCTAAGAAGATTCTAAACCTCTGAAAACCCCTATGTCCCTCCGATACTAAACCCTCATGAAAGATGAAGAGTGTGAGTACGGTAATAGTACCAAGTATCGAGGCATGAATATTGACTTATTATACCTAACGCAAGGTATGCCCGATATCATGTTTATTCTCACTTTGTTCCTGCTTCCAAGATGCTCCCAAAACCACTCACCTTGAAGCGGTAATCGTATCTTCTGATACATTAAAAGGCACTACGCACTTAGGATATGTGTATCTCTATGGGGACGTCATAGAAACCTGAGTATATGCCGACTCGATCATGCGGAGATTAATGTGACGAAAGGCACTACGGTATTTGTACGTTCGTGGGATGTTGTTTAACATCTTGGTTCTCGAAGAAACAAACCACTCTTGCTATATTCCACTACCAAGCGAATACGTAAGACGCCTGGAAAAGGCATGTCAACAAGCACTAAGTGTGAAACAAGCTCTGAATCACTATGACGTACGACTTCGACGACGTTCCCATCAAGTTCGACAACAATGGTGCGATTTAACTTAGCAAAAAACCGCTGCAACCTTCTCGTACACCTAACACATTCAAAATCGTCACCACTTCCTCCGTGATAATGTCCAAAAAGGACATATATCTATCAAAAAAAAGTACCGTCCACAAGAACAATGCCCCGACATTCTCACTAAACCTCTTAACGTAAATCGTGTAACTATCTACGTCTTGGTTTAGGAATGATGGAACACATTCCATAAATCATATTAAGTACGCATCTCTTTCTTCTGTCTCAATTCTAGTTCGTGTTCCATTCCGTGTCGTGACAACTTAAATACTTCATCCGAAGTACTTTAAACATGTTTAAGTTATGAAATGCAAATTGAATTGTCACTCCTTCTAGTCAAATTTGTGTCAAAAACAAGTCAAAATCAATCATGAGGTCGTCCCCCCATATAGGCTGCCCCCTAATATCCTTGTTGAACGCTAGAGATAATGGGACCTCTCCGTCCAGAACAGAAGTGAATAATGTACACCTTAAACAAAAATTTCAAAACACCAAACAAACACGGCCTTACCTGCAGCTTCAACGAACACAACCCCAATATCCACCAAACTTCAAAATCAACCATTAAAACTTAAATTCACGATCAAATCAACACCCGAATTCAACCAAACTCTCTAAGATCATCAATTGTAAGTTTTTTTCAACTAATTTCTTTCAATTTGAGTCTAGGGTTCAGATGAAACACCAAAAAATTGAAATGGGTATTTTCATTTTTCTTTCAATTGTGTTCAATTAAAACTATTAGGATACAATGTATAACTAATATGCTTCCCATAGACATAGGATTTGCATACATTGATGTGGTTTGTCAAAAAATCATTTTTGAACAAAAACCCCAATTTCATTTTGCAAAATCACTCACGTTAGGAACACAATAAAATTGTTGATTCGCATTGATTAAAACAATAAAAAAATGTATTAATCACATCATAATGATCCAAGAACAAATTTCAAGATACACAATTCATATGTATTTTTTGAATTGTTTGGATGAGCAAAATCAAACTTAGGAGCGTTTGGGTTAACTCTTAGGATTTTTATATTTTAGGGCGAGTTAATCAATATTTTCACATTTATGCATTAAAGTCACACACTAGGCAAAACTCAAACATGAAAATAATATAAAGTGATATAATATATGATCTAGTATAAATTACCTAAGGTGACAATGCCTCGAATATCATCCTAAAGACTACAAAAAACTAGAGACTATCTCCCTATAATTTCACATCAGTTCCGTACCCCCAATTAATAGAAAAACTACAAACCTGAACAACGATGTAATCACGAGGGTCGGGTAGTTTTTGAAAACTTTACGGATCTAAACTATGTTCGGTCTTTGTTCAGCTTTATCGAGTTTTGAATGTCTCTTGAAATCAAAGAACAAGTGTTCCTCGCTTTAATACTCGAGTTTTATAGTCAGTATCAGTTGTGTTATTCTGAGAAGTGAAATGTTTATCGAATTTGTCATTCAAAATCAACTCTTTTCTTACTCTCTTGAGAATTTTGCTCAAATGATTGGCATTCCCTATGAAGGAGCGTGTGTCTTTTCTGATAGATGGAGAGTTGATGAGTTGATATATGGTATTCCTACATATGGTCCATATCAAACCAACCTTCCTCCCGTTGAGGACATCATCTCATCTATCCGAGTCGATCGTGATGGATAAGTCCGTCGCATCCGTCATGAGGAAGAGATTAATGTTCTTGAATATCAAGTTCTAACTCGTGAAATTGAACCATCTTTGAAACCTTTGAAGTAATTAATCGGGAAAATTGTCTTCTTTCCTGAGGTAATCGGATCATGTCCCGCATTCCTTTTTTTTAATGTCTTTATTTGTGTTGTACACTCTGAAAAATTCAATCTTGCCTACTACATGGCGAAACGAATGGAGTGGGTAACTAAGCAGGCTAGGTTACTTCTACCTTATGGTATGCTACTAACCCGCTTGTTTACATTCATCATGAATGAAAATACCGAGTTAAACAACAAGTCCTATGTCTTGTACGATCATATCATGACTCTCTTGCCGCTCAACTAGAGCGAAAACCAAGAATAGATCGTGGCATGAGAAGAGGTCGTCATTCCACTTCTTCCTCTTCTGCCTTCGATCAACCATCCTCGTCTCATCTCAACGATGATGATGACTATGGGAATGACGAAGGGACCTCGCGTGCAAGCACTCCTTCCCCCATTCGTTATGTAAATTCCTTGAACCGATCAGTCCTCAAGATTTTTCAAAAATCCACCTAACATTGCACCTCACCTTTAACCATTTTACACCCGCCAAACCGAAATCATCAACCGTCAAGTACAATTACGAGATGAGCATCGTGGTGGAGTAAGGTCAATCGGAAAAAGTCTTAGAAGGTTGTGAGGAACATAAAAGAAGTGGAGATATGATGGAATTGCTTTAAACATATTATAATATAATTACTTACTAAATTAAAATGCTTAGGACAATTTGTAACTTAAGGCTACTTGGTAAATTGCTTGTCACGGCAATATTGCTTGCCTAGAATGATCGTTCAATTACATCACCTAAATCCTTGTTTGAAATCTTTCTTTGATACATCTCTAGCCATTTTTATAACACTGTGCATGTCTATGAATATGTCGCTTGCCTATATATATGCTCCTTTGATTTAGCTTAGGATGCTTGGTTTTGATAGATGATTCATAATGAATTTGGCTTGATTAAAATTTTAAAAATATGTTAATCTAAGAATTTTAGAAATTTCTGGAAAAATATTTCCACTCTCCAGAAAACGGCCCCCTTAAACACTGGGCGCCCCCCTTATATATAAGGGAGCGCCGTGTAATTAAGGGACCGCCACCAGGGTCACGGATTTCTGCTATACTCCTCTAAATTTCTGTGCAAGTTGACCACTATCCCATCTAGGCCTTAACTGATTTCTCCTTTTTGAAAAAAGCACACATTATGGGAAACCTAATACTCAAACCCCATGCCTTAACTACTTCAACTAATTTCCTTCCACTTTAAATTATGACAACAATTTCATCGCCTCATTCCATCTTCTCACTTCCCTCTACCATAAATTCCACCAATGCCTCCTCATCCAATCCTTCCATGAAAATCAAACTCACCATAAACCCCACCTAATAATTATTGTCAACATCTCTAGTGATGAAGAAGTGACCACTACACCTTCTCCCACCACCACTTCTTCTTCTCCAAGTGCTCCTAATGCACCATCAAAAACCACATCAACAAAAGAAACCACCTCAAGTCATGAAAACACTTCATCCTCCTTTCAATCTAAGCTACAAATATCACCAACTCCTATAAATGAACCAACCTCTCCTCAAACACAAAAATCCTTTTCTACAAACCTAATGGATGATCCTCCAATGTCCATTATATCCTCAACCACCCAAAGCATCGCCTTTTATTGGATATCACCCTCTCACTATCACCAATCACACCTCTTGAAAATCCCTCAAGTCCACCATCACCACCATCACCTCAACCTCCTATCATGGGACATCCACTTTACTACAACTATCATGACTATCATGGATCAACTTGTGTTTGTTGTTTCCATAACCGTAACCTTCACTTGGAGACATCAGAGTAATGAAACATTATTTTTTGCTCATCACGAGTACCTTATAACCCACCGCCTTTTTAACCCATTTATCCACCTCCACCATAGACTCTTTGCTAAAATGGTTAAATAATGGGTAGTAAGAAAGAACACTTTGGGTTAAAAGTCATGTCTATGAATCAAGAATCATCTAGGATTAATGTTTTAGTTCATGTTCACCTATTCCTATTAATCTATATTAGGTTATGTTTATTTGTGATGTATTTATTTTTGTATGCTTGTTATCTCATATATAGTCGCTTGTGACCATATAGTGACTTATACTCATGCATTTCAATGAACCTTTATTAATGCTTCAAAAGTGAGGATGAATCCTTAAATATTTGACCAAGCTATGCTTGTTTGTCACTTGTACCCTCTAATCTTATTTTGTAGCAAACCAATTATCGTAAGATCGATACCTTGGAGCCCCGAACAAGGGGGAGCTTACATCAAAGGGGAGTCTTGTATCGTCGATTTCTTTCTCTCTACTCAACTCGACGATCAACCTTTTTAGATTCGACAAAAAGGGGGAGAAGTAGAATTAAATCCATTAAATAATTTTTTATAAACCATCAAAATTTTTTATACTAAATGAGTTTATATTTTGTCATCATAAAAAATGGGGAGATTGTTAATACAAATAATGTCTAAACACGTTATTTATATTTTTCGACCTCTCAATGTTTTGATAATAACAAAATGTGAAAACGTTTACGATAAAATTAAACGTTTATAAATTACTAATCATAAAATTCTATTTCTAAGATTAATCACTTAAGGTATGGATAAACAAATCATTAAACATGATTAGTGATCAAGAAAATATTTTCCTTAAACCTTACATTTCTACAAATGTGTTTTTATAAAAATATAAAAACAAAATATTTATTCATTAAAAGAAATGTTTTATTAAAAACATAAAAATTTGAAATTCAAATTTTCCCCCCAAAATAGAAGGTTCTATAATAGATACAACCTTCACTACAAAAGGACAAAAAAGAGAGCGGAGTCTAGTGGCGACCCCCTTTTAGGCTTGGCGGCCCCCTTATATATAAGGGACCACCGGGACCGGCACCAGCAACGGTCATTTTTTGTCCCCTATAAATACTGGGCCACTCCATCTGAAAAACAAAACCTCTTGCCACAAATTTTCTCAGATCCATTTTTCTCTCTTCTTTCTTTCTTTCTAAAACACATATCATGATCACTAACATGCCTTGATCTTGTTTCAAGTGATTAATTCTTTCTTCCTCCCTTCTTATTCTTTTTCTTCTTCTTCTAATCAAGTGCAAGAGAAGAACAATCATATTCTTCTATATACGAATTGTTATCAAGTGATCTCTCTCTTCCTCCTCAAGATCACAAATCTTCATTACATATATTTAGTGTTGTTGTGTAAATTGGATTGTGTGTAGATCCAAGTGTGTAAATTGTGTATTGGTGTGATTTGGATTGTGTGTCAATCTAAGGGTATATATATCTTGTGAGTGTGTAAAGACTTAGTGAAGTCTTAGATTGGTTCTAGCTAAGATTAGGACTCGACATCTAGCTTAGTGTCGGAAAAGAAAGTAAGCGACGTGTAAACGGTTTTTGTAACACCCTCAAATCTGAGTACGCAGCGGAATGTTGAATATCCGAGGGCGTTACTTTATGGATCAATAACACAAGATAAGAGA
>BQNB010033461.1:0-35404 GCA_026074375.1 Tanacetum coccineum
GTCACACTTGTGATGATCTATGTAATTATTTCCTAAAGCATGAACGAATTACACGAACCCGTCGTCTACTTAGTATGCCGCTAAAGCAACGCACATGCAAGGTAGTATGAAGACTATTATACGGCCCCTAGGAGTTTACTAAGTGCATGTGAAATACATTAAAAGTGGATCAACCATATTAGGGGGCAAGGTAGTATGAAGACTATTATACGGCCCCTAGGAGTTTACTAAGTGCATGTGAAATACATTAAAAGTGGATCAACCATATTAGGGGGCAAGGTAGTATAAAGACTGTTACCCGATGGTATCCTCTCTACACAATCATGTTTCCCTAGACATATCAACAACGATGCAGACAAAAGCTGATTTTCTAAGACCTAACGTGCACATCCATCACAAGAAGCAACACAACTAAGATCTACATTCTAGGTTTCATACAATCATAAATAAACACAATAATAGGTTTAGCCAAGCATGTTAATAATAAAGCAAGAGTAATAAATCAAACAACACATCGACATATTGAATGATTAAGTAAACCTTAATTGATTAAAACATGAATTGGAAGAGGTACAATTGGGTTTTTAAGACCTAAAATCGTCTCTTATATGTGCTAAACGAACTAGGGTTTGTACCCTCTTTTTATTCTAAAGTTACACACTCAAAACCCTAAATTTGGGTTTGTATATATACGAAAATTAACGCGACGGCGTCGCGTTTTAATCGTGACGCCATTGTAAAATGAATCTTCTAGATCTGCGTTTGAGTCGGTGTGGGCTGACGCCGTCTTGAAATATGTGACGCCGTCACTTGATGAGGTGTGACGGCGTCGTGTATGGCTTGTGATGCCGTCTCCAGGCTTTGTGAGCACAAATCTTTAAGAGTCTTGGTGTTGGTTTGTAATCTCGTCTGTTTCTTCTCCAAATGAGCCCAAGTTACGTGTAAGTAATACAAATGTCTTCCAAATGCGAAATACCTAAAAAAGAATGATTAAGTACCTATTTTGGGCATAAACACATGATTTTGGGGGTTAAACAACCCCGAAAAAGTGTATAAAATGACACCTCATCACCCAATTTAATTGTTCACTACTAAAAATAGATAGGGAAGCTTGATCAAGTTTACTATATTACTCTTGTTTAACTTATTATTACAAACTTTAAAGAAGACTTTAATTAATTAGCTAAGGATAAAACTTTCATTATGTTAAAAAATAAGAAAGAGAAAATAGTAATAAATGCACTTTTCTTAAATTATGTGTTTTTTGTCAGGATGAGGATCATCTCATGTTCATTTTAAACATGAGAGGGTAATGTTGAGATTGTGTGAGGGTAAAAATAAAAGTGGGCCACCAATATAAATTTTTAATTATATTTTAATTCACATACATACTCACATAATCTCAACATTACCCTCTCATGTTCAAAATGAACATGAGAGAATCCTCATCTTTTTTGTCTAGGAACAATAATATTGGGACGGAAAAAGTATTAATATATATATATATATATATATATATATATATACATATATATATATATATATATATATATATATATATATATATATATATATATATATATATATAAATATATATATATACATATATATATATATATAGACATATATATATACATATATATATGTATATATCTGTACCACAATCCAGGCAATCTAAAAAACTCAATTCAAATTCAAAATCATATATATGATTGTAACATTCATGAGTTAATATAAATGAAATGTATATATACATTAAAAGACTAAGCATATTCAACACGACACTTCTTAATTAACCGTATACATATACAACACTTACGTTGATCTGATCGAGCCTATTATATTACCTGAAGCACGGAACCAGCAGCAAGATAAGCAAACTTGGACTACCCCTCGTTAAAATAAACAGAATTATCAGAATCATATGCGTTTCAAGCACATCCAATGATAAATACATAATTTAATATTAATAAGGTTATCCCCAACCTTATGAGCTTGATCAGGTTGAGCTAAGAGAAGTAGAATCATTGACGGGCGTATAGTAATGTATTCAGAACGTATGGTTAATGCTTTTGACTGATGTGTACCTGTGACCACAAGAAAAGAATGTAAAAACTTGTCAATGTACTTAAGAAGATACTACTTATATTCCAGCTATGAATAATGAAATTTATATTCTAGTCTAAATTACAATCATTTTTTAGAGAATATGTGCTTACCCAAATGTGAAAAAAGCAAGAAGCTGAGTTGAACTATAAAACTTACGGAATTAATCTTGATGTTGCTAACTGCAACTTACAATACAATATCAAGGATCAAGGATCAATGAATTTATTTAGCATACGTGGCATAAAGTGTTAAGCACTAAAGGTTTTCATGTCTATCAAAGGAAGATACATAAATAAACAAACTATAGCTAGAATACATAACTTGACAAGTTTCATGAGATACAACCGTATATATCGTAGTCATCTATCTTATGATCTGATTATAATTTAAAAATAATTTGCACAGATATTGCGAAACATCATACATCGTAGGCCTCTTTTCAGGATTGGCATTTAAACACTCTATTGCCAAGATATATCTTGATGAACTATAGGGGGGAAAATCATGGTGCATATACGATAAAGCAAGAGCAATGTCTTTTATTATATCTACTCTTTTGATCCAGTCCAACGTTTGAGCAACTTCTTTTTTAGGAGTTGATATAAATCACCTCCTTCCAAGTACTCATACACCAAAAATGCATTTTCTCCACGTGAGCAGTATAACATAATTTAAGTGAAAATTATGATAAGATAAACACCTCAATAAGAGTTGTGTATTAAACATGCCATATAACCAATGATTGCTAACATGATGAAAGCGGAGCATGTGTTTTTTTATTTGGAATGTTGTGTATAAAACAAACTCTTATATTTAGTTATAAGAGTTTACACTTAGGAATGTTTCTCGTGATATAGTTTATGTGAGTCATAGGGTTTTGAATTGTTGTGTAATTGTATTCAACATTCATCAATTCTAGAATACGTACCGTATAATGTTTGATCGAATGAATGAATTGTTGTGTAATTTATAGGCATGTTATTAGGTTAAAACATGTTATAGACAAAGTATATTTAAAGAATAGATATGTTTTAAAGAGGATTTTCACAATTCATCGATTGTTATCAAATATAATTATAAAATATATCTTGAAATATATTTTTTCAAAATTTAAAGATATCAACATGGTGAATTTTGAAATTAAATGATGTGTGTGCCATGTCATCGTTGAGGTGACATTTACACACTCATAGTTAGCCTCATATATATATATATATAAACATACTTTTTAAAACGAAAAAGTATTAAAAATTTTTGTTAAAAAGTATTTAGAAAATTTTTTTAACGAAAATACTTTTTTAACAAAAATACTTTTTTAACAAAAACTCTTTTCGAAAATACTTTCTTATAAATACCTAAAAGATTTTTTCGTTATAAATACCTAAAAATTACTTTCTTATAAATACCTAAAAAATTCTTTTAGAAAATATTTTCAAAAAAAGTATTTATAAAAAAGTATTTTCGTTAAAAAAAATTTCATTAACAAATTTTCGAAAAGTATTTTCGAAAAGAATTTTTGTTAAAAAAGTATTTTCGAAAAGGCGCGAGAGTAGAAGAGATTAAAAAAAGTATTTTTCGAAGAAATTATGCTAAAAAAGTATATTTCTAAAAGAATTCTTATAAATACCTAAAAAATTCTTTTCGAAAATATTTTCAAAAAAAGTATTTTCGTTAAAAAAAAGTATTTATAAAAAAGTATTTTCGTTAAAAAAAATTTCTAAAAAAATTTTCATTAACAAATTTTCGAAAAGAATTGATTTTCAAAAAAAGTATTTTCGAGAAAGAAATTTGTGTAAAAAAAAAGTATTTTCGAAAAGAATTTTTGTTAAAAAGTGTTTTCGAAAAGAATTCTTATAAATACCTAAAAAATTCTTTTCGAAAATATTTTCAAAAAAAGTATTTTCGTTAAAAAAAATTTCTAAAAAAATTTTCATTAACAAATTTTCGAAAAGTATTTTCGAAAAGAATTTTTGTTAAAAAAGTATTTTCGAAAAGAATTTTTTTTTAAGGAAAATATTTTTTAAAAATACTTTTTTTTAACGAATTTTTTTTGTCAAATATTTTCGCTAAAAAAAATTCGAAAAATTTTTTTTCGTTAAAAAAAAAAATTTCGAAAAAAAAATTTCGTTAAAAAAAAGTTTTCGAAAAAAATTACACCAGTGGTCCTTGTGGTGCGAAATGACGTAAATGCCCTTGAGGTTATTCAACTTAACAATCGTTAGTGGTCCGTTAAAAGTGAGGGACTACCGGCGCCTAACGTTTACCACTTAAGGTCTAACGGTGCAACTAGTTTGGTCAAGGGACTATATGTGTTGGTCAACGCAAACCACAAGGACCACTGGTGTAGTTTACTCTAAAAAAAATTGCTGAACTTATACTATCAAAGGTTTGAAAGGACTTAAGGACAGAATGGCAAAGTACAAAAGAGAACTTAAACTTAACTAATTCTACTGCATATTGAGCCTAAGTAGAGCACAAGACAAGACCTTAAACGAAGCTTTTTAAAAGATTAAGCAAATAAGCAGTTTAAACCACTTTTACGACAGCAGACTTCATTTGTTAAGAGATTATCTATAAAACTTATCAAAAAAATGAATGAAAACTTAAGGAAACTATCTTGAAGGCTTAATTAGAGCTAATCTAACCTGAATAATGACCCAAAAGAAAAATGCACCTGGTTTTGACCCGTTTTAAACCATTACACCAGTTGTCCCAAACACCCCTTTAAATTCAGAAACTCAATTTATAAAGCAATGCTAAGCTGATTTGAGATGAATTTTATAAAAACAGATAATGAATAACATAAATGAGGAACAAACAAGCAATTTCAAACAGAAAATAAGCACTTATTTATAAGATAAGCTAATTGGCAGTTTTAACTAATATATGGACAGTTTTAACTAACACTTGGTTTTAACTAATCTTAATGATCTATAATGAAAATTTATGACATAATAAGCTGATAGAAGGTAATATAAGCAAGAATAAGCTCTAAACAGTAAAAATAAGCAATTCTACAGTACTTAGCTTAAAGAGAATAAAGATGTAAGACCTTGGTCCTTATATATATATATTGAAGCTTATTGACGTCAAGGTTTGAACATGAGACTTTACATATAAGATGGAATAAAGATATATATTGAACAAACGTGTCACTGTGTCAACTCATAAGAATTCAAATTGTATCATAACAACCTCTTACATACTCATTGCTATCTACCACCAAATACCCTTAAAAACCATGGTTACGCAGGTTAGCTAACACAGAGGAAAATAGCCATTCATATATGTAACTTTTATTGCAAAAAGTATACAACTAATGTTCATTAAATCAAGAATCATCGATATGTATAACCAAAACTATAACATACTTGTTTTCTACTACAACACAACAAATGAAGAAACCATACAAACAAATAAAATCTCACTAAAAAAATAACCACAAAAAATAATTAATTTTTATATACCTGAAGCATCTCGTAATTAATTCCATCGCTCTTCTCATCTTCATCTTCATCTTCATCTCCATCTCTCATTCTCCACACTTATAAAAACTGTCTCAACACCCAATAGACATATTTCTTAAGACCCAATTTGAATACAATCAAGACTCATATAAAAAACATAAGTAAAAGAGTCAAAAATCAATTAAAAAACACTCCATTTTTTAAGATAAAAGCATCAATAAAAGTAAAATAAAGAAAAGATCATACCTTTTGGCTCAGGCATGGCTTCAATAGCGAAACCTGCTACTAATTTGTCCTAATGCACAGCACATCCCTGAGCATAACATTTAGCCAAGGACACAAACCGCCACAGGTTACAATACAAAATAAACCTGCACAAATAAACACACTCTTTCAGCAACGATTTATAGCAAAAAGCACGAATTTATATCTACATAACATTAAAAATCAAACCCTTGTCAACCTTTATCTATATATTTTTCAAGTAAACACCAAAATCTTCAACAAAATCATCAGAAACTTAAAAATAAAAAAACAAATAAAAAAAGATCTAAACTAACCAGGTTTATGTAAATCTGAAATACTTAATTTAAAAAAAGCTCTAAAATTGAAAATTGATGGTCACCTTAATTATCAGTAGCCGTTGTTCTTGTATAAGCCTGCTTTAATCTCGATAAACAACTGATGTTGGAGATTAAATTCCTCTTGCTTGATCTTGTTGCATGTGTTTTGGGATGAGAGAGAAAGAGAGAGTTTTTTGAAATGGGAGAGAGAGAGTTCTGGAAGATGTGTGAAGCGGTGAGAGGGAGAAAAAGAATATTAAAAGGTCGGGTCGGTAAAAAAAATAGGTCGGAACGATTCATTAAACACGCATTAATTGCTCGGAACGATCCTTACCCTTTAATATAAATATAGGTAGATATCATTTTGTTCACATCATTGTATGAAGAAGCAAAGACACGCCAAAAAATAGAAATAAATAGATGAAACTAGAGAACGCAAGTAAGCACCACATATAAAAGCCATTGAGAGTTCCAGTTACTACAAGCAGCCAAACGTCATTCCACATTACAAATCAGCAGGTAGATAGTGTTGACAACCAATTACAAAAAAGACTTGTAAATTTCATTAATCGATTCATCTACTTGTGTAAATTTCTTTCCATTTGAGAAAAAAGATCAAGAATAATAATACAGAATTAACGAGATATGTTTATGTATCTTTATAATCTAAGATTAATTATATCATTCAAATAATCATAGCTAGGAAAAAAGGATTAAAGTCAATGTCGACTATGTCGCCTACAGCCAAAATAATAGTCAGGAAATTAAGTTTTGTTTTGTAACAGTCCTCAGCATACAAAAGTTATGTGCATATATAAGTGGAGGCAAATATTATTAGCCAGAACATGGATTGCCACAATTTATATTAGAAATAAGGATTAGCAGGGAAGGCAAAGGTGGCTACACTTAAATGTAGGTTATGAATTATGTTAAGTACTGATGGCATTAATCTAAGCAGCACTTGACCGTCCTTAAGCACAAAACTTTCGTTAACAAACGTTACAAAGCGTATTTTATTAGCCTCAATAATCGGACTATATAAACAAGTCTTATACAGACCATTCGATCCCAAAAGATAGTGTTCTTTTTAGAGAGATCTCTTCATTGACCAATTATTTATAAAACAAAACAAACTATTTTTCTCACGGCCAATCCCAAATGGTAATAGCAGAACCTGCTCCACAAGGCAATAGATGATCCGTTAGTGGATTTTACGAATATTACTAATTCGCCCCATCAAAATAAATCATCAAAACGACAAAACAAACTATTTTTGTCAAACATTGTCATTAAGGCTTATGCTAAAAAGTAAATAATAGATAAGATATATATTTAAGCTTCAACAAAAACTTAAAAACCTAAAACAATGAAAATATTTAGTTGTTTTCAAGTGTTCAACGATACATATAAAATGAAGAAATAAATGAGCTAAACAGCACGCTTAATCATGATTTGTATTAAAGGCGGCAATGATAAAACCTAATTTTAAGTTGAGAATAAAACTTTAATAACTATAGTTACAATAACCTTTGCAAAATTGGAAGAAAATGTAGTCCCACAAAACGGCTCTGTGAATGAACAAAAAATCAGCAATTCACGGGTTCCTGTAGGATTGTGAAGCACACATAAGTTTGTTATTGGTTCGATCGTAGCATCAACTCCGGTCAATGCATTTATAACTACCAGCGACGTGGCATAAACCATATAAAAAATAAAGTTTTATAAAAAATGATATGTAAACGAAGAACCTCAAAGAACCGTTCCAAATCACACACGCACCAGAGGACTTGATGATAGCGGGTGAGTACATGCGCCACTATGGTCGAGTGGTTTTGTACGTGTCATATGGCATAACTATGAAAAAAGTATTAATGTCATAAGCAAGATACTAGTCGTACTTTAAAACGATATACGAGCCGAGTCTCAAACAAAAATAAGGGTTGAGAATAGTTTATCTATAAAAGTCTTCAAAAGAGTATTCAAAGTCAAAAGACGGTGTTCTTTTTAAACAGGTCTCTTCATTGGCAAATTAATAGTAAAACAAAGCTATATGAAAGGTGTTTTTCTCACGGCCAATCCGAAATGATAATCGCAGATGCTGCTCCACTAGGCGATAAAATGTGACAACGCATAATCCATTCAACAGGATAACAAAGCATGCTCATTTTATTATGATGTGTTTCTAACAAGAAACTACAACCTAAATAGTGTTTTCTAACAAGAAACTAAAATCTGAACTCAATAAATTAAACATTTCTAATCTTGGCGAATTGGCAACTTAAAGATGCATAGCTTAAAGATACATGCATTTCTGAATTGATACCAAAACACAAAGGGTTTGTGTCTCAATAACCTTTTGCTGTATGAAAAACTCCCCAACCAAAATAATTGTGGGTACAAGTTCTGCTTAAGATATGTGAGATTGATTTGTGGTGTGAATTTTGTGAGATAGTTAAATTGCCGTTTTAGAAAAAAAGATTCTATTGGAAAATCACACAAAACAGCCGTGAACAAAAGTCATAACATCTAAAAGCCATTCCATCATTACTAAGCAAGTAAATCAAAAAAACATTAAACCCTGTACGCTTCAAACTTTGCTATAAAAAGATATAACCGGCGTGAGCGTCATCAACAATCAACAAATACTTATAAAGCACATTTTTCAGAAGTGAGGATTACGACAAACTTTTGTATTATATTGTATATTCTACAGCACTAAACAAAAGGGGGCAGAAGAGTTACGTAGCTATAGCACAACAAAGATAATGAAGCCAAAATTGGTCCATTCTTATACAAAATCTTTATGCCAACATGGAATCGAAGGTAAAGAATGAACTATACAAAATATAACAATGAACTCTTTACATGTGTTGCTAAAAGTTACAAATATTGATGTAGTTACATGTGTTACTAAGAGTTACGCAGCTTATAAGCTGCCGCGGCTTATAAGCTGTCGCGGCCTATAAGCTGCCTGAATCTGTGATAGGGGACTACTTGAGGCAGTCAATCTCTAAGCAAAAGATTAAGTACAGAATACTAACACTATGAAAACTACTAACTTTTCTAGATCATTTTCTTCTCTGCTATTGTTCCATACAACAAAGACTTAAATACTAAAAATACAATGCATGAACTCTTAAACTTTAGGAATAAAACTAACATAATAAACATGGGACTAATGCATGAAGTAGTGGTCCACTTATGCAACTACTTATGAACGTGCCTGAAAACTAAGTAAATGGCTTTAGTCTTCTGTTAACACAACCCGATCCTTGTTTAAACTCACTGTTTTGTTTGGACTTGGTCTTCAACTTCAAACACGTATCAATACTTCCCTCTTGAAAACGATCATTGTCCTCAAGGATCATGGATTTGTACCTCGGGTCGCGTGGCTCCCAAGGTGGGTCATCTTCGAATTCAAGAACAAATTTTGGTGGATAGCATTCATGACCGGGATGACAAGTCTTCGCGCATCAAAAACCAAGGGTGATGAAAAGTGAGGGCGAAGTCACAGGTTTGATGAATGTTGGTGGAATAGAAGGTGACCATCTCATGCTGGGTTATAGGCGACAACAAGGAAGGAGTGTAGGTGGTTACCTCGGTGTTGGTCTTGATGACAATTGTAGATGGTAGAACTAGTGTTTTGGTTAACAATGTCCTTTGAGATGATTTGATCAGGTTTGGATGTATAAGAAGCGGACTCAGGGAAATACGTAGCCATAGTGTTGTCGTGTTTAATGATATCATTAATGGGAGAGGTTGTTTCGATGATGACCTTGGTTGTTGTCTTGGTGATGTCGGTGTTGGTGTCAAAGGTGGAATCATCAGGCTCCTTTTTAGGGATGGTGGTTTGCCAATGTGGTTTCGAGTCGGGCATTTGACTAGGAAACGATATCAAGCCAAAGAATTGAATACTAAAAATACAATGCATGAACTCCTAAACTTTAGGAATAAAACTAACATAATAAACATGGGACTAATGCATGAAGTAGTAGTCTACTTATGAACGTGCTGAAAACTAAGTAAATGGCTTTAACACAACCCGATCCTAGTTTAAACTCACTGTTTTGTTTGGACTTGATCTTCAACTTCAAACACGTATCAATCTGTATCTGAATCTGCACGCCTGAGCTTCAAAAAACACAAATTATGGTAGAACTAAAAGTTACAAATTCATTTTAATTAGCCTCGGAATCATTGAGAATGTAAAAAAGACAATTCACTCCCGAAAGATGGTGTTCTTTTTAAACAATTCATTGTTTAATTACTTCAAAGACAAAGTTATTATTTCTATATGTTTTTCTCACGGCCAATCCCAAATGGTATTTGCAGAACCTGCTCCACAAGGCAATAGAATGTGACAACGCAAATTCTGTTCAACGAGATCCTCTTGGTTAAAAGATTCTCAACCGCTGTGATAACAAAATACAGCATGCTCATTTTATGATGATTTGTTATGGATTTTACGAATATTAAAAAATCGCCCCAATATTATTAAATCATCAAAACAAAAATATAAAACCTAATTACTAGTTTTTCAAATAAAATTGTAACCATTGTAATCAATGAAATACCGGGAAAATAAACCATGATGACTATAATCAAGTATATATTTATCAACCAAGAAAATAAAATTAGGTTCAACCCTAAACCCGTAACATAATCAAGTATATATTTATCAACCTTGATAACTATAATTGGAAAAACCTTTGCTAAAAAACAAAAGAAAACTGTAATCACACAAAACGGCTCTGTGAATGAACGGAGAAAAAGTAGTTCACAGGTTGCTATAAGAATGCAAAGCACACAAGAGTTTGTTATAGGTTCAATCATAGCATCACTTCCGGTCAATGCATTTATAACTACCGGTGACGTGGCATCAAACCATAAAAAAAATTATATAAAAAAGTGTACATAAAGAAAATCATAGACCCGTTCCAAATCACACACACCAGTAAAAGCAGCACATGAAGCTCAGACCATAACAAAGGACTCTGATCAGGTTAAGATATGAGGACTTGATGACTGTGGAAGAGTGCACACACCGCTGTGTTCCGGTGGTTTTTAATGTCAAACAGGCACTTCCTATCTTTTTAGGGGATGTCTTATGTATAAAAAGATTTATGAGGGTTGAAATGTTTTCATTATAATTTTTGGGTACTGTGAAATGGCGAGTAACTAAATGTTCGCACCAAATGTTGTCATTGGATCAAATCATTTCCATCAAACCATGAATGGCTATCAGTGACATGGCAAACTGTATGAAGAACATAATTATAGAGAGGCCAACAAAGAAAAATGAAGCAACAGAAAGCAACACACCAAAAGGCATTCTAAATATAAGAAAGTTTCAGAAGTAATCAGATAATTGTTGTGCAAAAATGATCCCATAACACTTCAACAACAGTAGAAAGACTAGCTAACATTTATATTAAACTGACATTTGAACACAACAGAACAAACAAGGCACAAGAATTTGATAGCTGAGGGCCTGCAGCACAAACTTACTAAACCATAGAACCTATAATCAAACTCTTTTTGACAGAACAAAATCACCAGTATGTGCTTTTCAATTTCAAAAAACCCACATCATGGTAGTTTGTTTATTACTGTAATATGCTTAACAATTAGAGCATCAGGTATCATAACTTGGCAACACCAAGTTTTTGCTGCCACGTCAGCACCACATCAGCATAACACCAACACCAACACCAACACCACTCCTCTAATCATAACACAAAATAACACCACTCACCTCTTTATTTTCATAAAACCCCCTAAACAATTATTACAAACTAATCATTTCATTCTTAAAACCCTCTAAAAAACATTTGTTGCGCCGTATGCCATTTTGCGTAGGCGTTGTGCACTTCATAAAGAGCACTAATAGCTCATTCGACCCCGTAAACAATCAAGTCGAGATTTGAAGAAATGAAAAATGTTTAGAGAGGATCGGCCGTATAACTTGAAATGCCATTGACAATGGAATTAAAAACAGATTACGGCTCATACAAATCTTCTCCGAAAATAGCATATCGATACTTACAATAATCATCAAATAACAGCACGCAGACGTCTTTCGACATCCCTACCAACGGTCACAAGGAAGATCATTTACGGTCAATCGTGGTGTGAGCTTTTGTTGTATTAGCCATATCGTGATACTCACAAAGCTTTTTGTAAATTGAATGCGTCGGTTTCCTCATCGATAACAAAACCCGGTTCGATCTTGATTCATTGTGAAAGAGTTTGTAGTGTTTTTTGTTGTAAAAGTATGTTTTTTTTGTGAAAAATACTATAAGGTATTGAAGTCTTTAAAATGATTGTGTGAGGGGTGTAAAATGAAATATTTTTTTAAAAATATAGCCGTTAGGGGCTGTTTTGTAAATTTTTTTTTTTTAATAAAACTAGCTGATAGGGGGTGTTTGGTAACTTTTTAAAAATAAGGAGAAAAATTAAAACTAGTATATAGCCGTTTAGGGGGTAAATGAATTTTTTTTTTAAATCAACCCCAACGTCGTGGGCTGCCAACGCCGGACGCCAACGCCGTTGGAGCAACGCCGCTAGCGTGTATAACCCGGCCAACGCCGTTGCTCACATGTCATGTTGTAATGAAGTCATAAAACAACTCAACTGCCACACAAAATAAAGTCAAAATTTAACATGAGTTAACAAAAACCAACACCAAAAACTTAGAATATTTGAACATATATTAACCGTAGAAGAAATAATTAGACACAACATTGATAGCTAAATAACAGAAATCAAAAAACGAAGTATTAGCATCACAAAGACCAATATGGCTCAATAAATGTAGCTTATAAATTTTGTTAGTACTGCAGGTATATATTCTAAGCACACTTGACCGTCCATAAGCACAAACTTTACAAAAAAATAAAATACCTAAGAATAGTTGAATCGAAATCAATCTTATAAAAAGACCTTCCGATCCCGAAAATATGGTGTTCTTGTTTAAAACAAATCTCTTCATCCGGACCAATTAATTATATAACAAAACCAAATTTTTATCAAATTTTTTCTCCACGGCCAATTCCAAAATGTAAATACAACCTGCTCCACAAGGCGATAGAAAGTTGAGCTAACGCATATTCAGACTCAGCGGATCCTCTTCGTTAAAAATTCTCACCGTTGTCGTAACCAGAATAACTTCATTTTCCGCTGAAAGATTGTTAATGGATTTTACAAAAATTAATAATTCGCCCCAATATTATTATATCATCAAAAACAAAAACATAAAACCTAATTACTAGTTTTTCAAAGAAAATTGCTATCCATTATTATCATGGAAAATAAGCATAACTTAAATAACCTATTATTACCTAATAAATCAAGCATATATTTATCAACCATGATTACCAAAACCTTCGCTAAAATTAAATAAAATGTAATCACACAAAACGGCTCTGTGAATGAACGGAGAATAAGCAGTTCACAGGTTCCTATAAGAATGTGAAGCACACAAAAGTTTGTTATTGGTTCAATCGTAGCATCACTTCCGGTCAATGCATTTATAACTGGCCGGTGACGTGACATGGCTATGCACCATAAAAAAAAGCTTAAGAAACAAACTATAAAAATGTATATGAAGAACCTCAGGGACCCGTTCCAAATCACACACCCACCGGAAAAAACAGCGCGTGAAACTCAGACCCGGAAAAAGAGCTCAGATCGGGTTAAGATCTGACGACTTTGAGACGGTGGGTGATCACACGCGCCGCTGTGATCCGTAGATTATTGAAGTGTCCATACGCACTTCCTATCTTTTTTGAAGGGATGTCTTCCTCATTGGTTCTTCATAAGAAAGGTTTTAAAGGTGAAAATATTGTGGAAAATATTTTGTTTTAGTGAAGGTGGGATAAACCCTAGTTTTGGATAAAAGACGGTGTAGAGTGAGATGATGAGAATGAGAGGGTTGTGTAAAGAGGTTTATAAAGAAGTGTGGAGATAAACCCTAATTTTGGTGAAATGGTTTTGGATGAATTAGCCCATACAAACGTGAGGTGGGGTTTTCGCCTTTTTGGGCTTTTGGGTTTTGACAAAATGTTATATTATGGGATGCTGTTGCACAATTCCGGTAACTAAAAAGATAAATCGAATTCACAAATATCGAACCAAAGAAATTGTCAGAATTGAGCCGAACCAAATTAAATATTTAGGTTTTTGTTTGAATATGGTTTTAGCAATCTAAACCGAAAATCGAATTTATATATATATATTTTTTTTTTTTTATGTATTTATATACATACAAAATCATTACAGGACATAGTTTTGGCAATTGAAAGACTTTATGTACATGTCTTTATAAGAAGACACAACACATTAATCCCTAACCATACGTTATAAGTTTTTAAATATTTCAAGAACTTGTACATGTCTTTACAAAAAGACATAACAAGTTAACGACTTACTTTAAGTTAAGATTCTTTTGACAATTCATAGACTTCATGTTTATGTCTTAACAAGAAGTCATAATCATACTAACTAAAGCAAATTGAACGCCTACTCTTGGTTTAAATAGTGTTAGATCTAAAAGAAGCATTGATCCAGGGGTAGAGGAGACTCAAACCATAAGATAGCCATTTCTAGATAGAGAAAGAGTAGTGAGAGAAATAAATGTGTAAAATAAATGTGAAGGTTTAAAGGATACAAGAATCTCAAACCCCTCCATGGAAGATATGGAGGGTAATTGTTTTTTATTATTCCATGTTGAGCGCTCTCAACTATGACAACATTGCCTATTCTAGTCCATGCGTATGTGACTATGATAAACTATGGTAATTCCGTAATGTCGTCACATAAAATAAAATCCTAACAATCTTCCCCTATGAGACGATATACCGAATTACTTATAATATTTTCCTAACAGGTACATATTTATTAAGAACAAGAACCCCCCCCCCCTCCACGAAGCTTTCCAAGGATGAAGATCTTCTTTGGCATTTGACTTCAAGTCTGATATATTGCTTAATACACAAACCTTTTGACCTAACAAAACGTGCTTAAAAGACTAAAAACATAACCAAAAAAACATTGTTTTTGTGGTTTCTTGCATTTGTATTTGTGGCAGGTAACGTGTATCAACAAAAAGGACAAAAATCAAGCCAAAACGGACAAAATCGAGCACGGAATGAAAAGAGCCTAAAAAGTCAACAAGTCAAAGCCGAAGACAAAAACCAAAGAATCTTAATGGACCAACCCGCACCCAAATTAATGGGCCGGGTCAGCCCATTAAGCTTATTGTATAAGCTTTATATGACAAAAATAACCAAACACCCTTTCTTTTTTGCCCGATCTCCATTTTATATAAAAAAGGCCCAAGACTAAATTCTAAAGCCCAATACCAATCCAGTTAACCCTAGCCCAATTACCCTTTACATCGTTGGTCCTTAAGGACTAACAGTGTCAGTCCAAAAGGACTAACGGTGCAAACACTTCACAAAATCAGAGGCTAACGCTCGCTATCTTTTACACCATTAACCCCTTATTCCCCAAACCCACTTACAACCGTCATCTTTTTTCCTAACATTTGTCACAACTTAAATGCACAGTATCCAATCCCCCATTTCTCGCCAAACCCAAAACCCCACACTGTTCATCCATCACTTTCAATTCTCCCTGCAACAAAACGACAAACAAACATCACACCCTCTTAACCTATCAACCCCCCCCCCCCCCCCCCCCTCTTGATAAGACAAAATCCACGTTGGCAATCCTTTATTCTTTGATTGGCTTTTGAAAATGGACAAAGGATCTAGGGCTGTGATTGTAAGACTTGGGGCCAAAGAAATATGAAGGGCTAGGATGAAGCTTGTTTTCTTCTCACACAACAAACACAACAAGCACAAAGTGAAGACCCTGATTTTTATAGCATTTTATATAAATAGTTTAGGTTTTCCTTTGTAAAATTTATCTAGTGTAATTTAGAGTTTAGGAGTAGTGTAGTTTAGTTTTAAATTTACTTTTCAATGTCTTAATTTATGTTTTAAATTCTGTCTTTTATATTTAAGCTCCTGTGATCTCTTTAAAGTTAATGAAATTTCAGTTTTAAAGTTTTTATAATTTTGTCTTTTAAGTTTATGCAGTCAAGTTATTTTATGATCACGAGTTATTTCTATAAGCCTTTTAAGCTTATATAATCTGTTTCTAACTTATTAAAGCTTTTGCAAAAGTTTTTGAAAGTAACTGTTTCCATTAGCTCAGAAGAAGTTGTTAATTCAAGAAGGCATGAAAGCATGGTAAATCAAGGATTGCCTAAAGTGTGTAGTGTTTATTGATAAGCTTTAGGAACTTTTGAGGTGTTAAGCTCTTGACATAAAAGCTTGGACTTTTGTAAGTTCTCAAAATTTGTCAATTTAGCACTTTATATGCTTGTTTCATGTTCAACTTATTTAACTGCTTATTCGTGCTTATTTCTGAAGTTTAAATGCTTATATATTCTTTATTTTACTTATGCTAAATCTGTTTAGCCATTTCATCAAGTTTTAAAATATGTTCTTAAGTAAGAATGCAATTTTACTCTTTAAAGGGGTGTTTGGCAAACAGTACTAACCTCATGGTTAGTACTGTTTGACATATCTTGTTTTTTAAAAACCACTTTTGATTCACTCAAAATCTATTTTAGATCAACATTAGCCAAGTTTTAATCAAGTTTTGAAAGTTTTAATGTTTTTTTCTACCTAAGTCTTAATCTGTAGTGTTATAATGAATTTACAATACATAATCTTGATTTTGAGTTTAATATATGTTTCATGTTTGATGTGAAGTTCATTTTGATGTTCTAGCATATGCAATATACTGCACATTTATGTTTTAGGACTGTTTTATGGATTTACCCAGTTTTACCCATTCTTAGCAAATTATTTTCAAAACAGCCTGAGTAGGCCTTTACCTTTAGCTTTTTAACTGCTTATATGAGTTTCAAACTCATTTTTCTTGGCTGATTCTTAAAATAGGCTGTATAAGCTTCAACTTTGCTTCTTGCCATTAAGCCATAATGTTCCTTTAAGTAGCTTAAATTTAAGCTTGAAGTTGATGGATTAGACTGAACCATGGCCTGCCAGTTTTTTAGTTTTAGCTTAATTTTTTGATTCTGAGCTTATTTGGTGTTAGTAATGCTTATTTTAGACTTAGGTTTGATTATTAGGATAGATTTAGGCTTTTAAATGTTTGCTTTACTTATTAGGAGCTTATTCATAGCTTAATGTTGTTTTGAAAATGCTCCAAAAATCTGTTTTTGATATTTCATTAAGTCTGGTAGTTTTAAGTTAGTGTTGTTGGTTTTTAAGCTTAATTCTGGTTTGTTTGATGTTTTAGATTAGCTTATTTAGGAAAGGTTAAATCCTTAGTACTTGGTGTATTTTAAGTTTCAACTTGTAGTAGCGTTTTGACATAATTTTAGTAATGTTTCAAAGATTTTTTTTACTTTTAGCAAATGTCCAGCTTATTTGCTCATTTCTGGGCTATTATTCTTTCAAAAATAATTTTCAAGTTTTTAAATTGCTTATTTTTAAGTCTTAAAAACATTGTTTTTTTAAAAAGTTTTTTTTTTTTTTTTATAATATATATAAATATATATATATATATATATATATATATATATATATATATTTATATATTTAGATATATATATATGTGTTGCAAAAAGGGGAGAGCCAGACACGAACCTGTGACCACCCCCTTATACACAGAAACGCTTAACCACTACACCAGCTAGGGCAATCAGGGTTTAGGGTTTGCCATTACTGTATTTATGGGTCTTTAAAAGCTACCAAATGCTATAAGCACTTCGATGCTTATAAGCTCATTTCCAGCTATTTGGTTTAAGCCTGGTGGTGTGCCTTTTATTTTTTCTTCAAACTTGACAACATCAGCTCCTTTTCATAATTTTTTAGATTTTTTATAAAATTGTTGAGCTATTTTTTTTTAATCATGATGATTACCATCATGCTGACAACCCACTTTACTGGCATGCATTTGCTGTTTGGGAAGTTGTTACTACTGGGTTGGGTGATATCAATGCTTTATATTTCACTGATAAATCAGCAAAATATTTTACTCATCTCAGAGAGGTTCTACACTTGTTGGACAGACAGGATTTGTCTAAATTGTTTGGTATGGTGGTTAAGTATTATGAGGATCATCCACTAGCTGGTTCTGGTATGATATTATGGGGAGATTTGCATGTTCTGTTTGAGTCTTCTACTGGTGGTTCCAGTTCAGTAGTTTGGAATGATCAACAGAAGTGGATTCTTCACAGTTGGAAGTTGTTTCCATTCTCTGGTGTTCATGTATTAGAGACATTCCATGGAAAGATCTTGTACATGTTTGCTGATACACCCTATCCTCTCTCTGCTTCTCTGATGAAAAAGATGTTGAAACATAAACTGGAGGTGGAGATTGATGGACTTGGAAATGACATGATGCATGCAGAGCAACTCATTCTATTCATCAAGAAGCAGCTTGCTTCTTGTGTTCCTTCTGATTGATTCTGGTATCTTGTTACTGCCTTGTATATATTTTTATTGCTTTTGGTATGTATAGTTTTGTTTATTGCAGGTCACTTTGGATGGTTTTTGAGGTTTTTGGCTAAAAATTTGTTTTCTTGTGATACTATATTCTGGTGCAAAATGGTTTTATGGCACCTTGTTTTCAAGTTTCTCTTTTGAGGTGCAACATCCTTATGGGTATCAATTCCCAGGCCTTAGGGCTAGAATTAATTGAGTTTTGGTTTCAATTCCCAGGTTTTGTACCAGAATGAATTGATATAGCTGTAATGGTTTGCTTAAAACCATAGGGTCTCTCAACTGACCTATGTTTCATGTACCAATTAGTTGAGATGGTTTACAGTCCACCATGGGAATAACCCTTTCTGGGTCCCAAGGATTGTCTAGCCCACAAGCAAACGGCTATGTGGTAAAGGCTTATAAAATCCGTTGATGGTTGCCAGGTTACCCAAAACTGGATGGTTATCACTTGCCATATTCTTGAAATGAAAAGTGGCTAGTCCTGAGCAAACGGCTCCAGGTAAAGACAAATCAAATCCGTTTTTGGCTGTGATGACTTGCCCAAAGTCATATAGTACTCAACCCACTATGATTCAAGTTTGGAGTGGTTGAAAATGGTTCCAATCTTCCATGGCATTCCTTTTTCTAGGACCCTATAGATTGGCTAGCCCAAGAGTAAATGGCTACTTGGTAAAGGCTTCATCAAATCCATTTATTTTCTATGATTCACCTCTTCCAGGAGTTAACACACCATGGAAAGTGATGAGAATAGTTATAACCTGAATTGATGACTCTTATGCTGCTGTGGAGATTCTGAGTTCATGCTATGGAATTCATTGTTGCTGCTGGAGTGCTCAAGTTCAAGTTATTGCTGCTGTTTTTGTTGCTGTTTCAATCCTCAAGCTTACACGTAAAGATCTATCTAGAAACTGGACATTAACTATGTCAAAATCCAGTTTAGGGGAGGATTGTTAGGAATATTTGTATTTATTAGTTCCTACTGGTAGGTATGTAGTTCCTACTGGTAGAGTAATTGCTACTGATAGTGTAATAGTTGCTACTAGCGGGTATGTAGTTCCTGCTGCTTATGATATTAGTCCTGGTAGAGTAAAGTAATTACTCCAGGATAAGTTTAGTTCGTTTAAACTATGGATAGGCATGAGAAGTAGTAGATAGACTCATGGAATCGTAATTCTAGGAGAATTAGTTTAGGGTTTCATATCTATAAATGAAACCACACGGTTTAGGTTGAGAAGGACGATTGAACAATCAAGAAATAGTTTTATTATTAATAGAAAAGATCCATAGAGGATCAAAGTATTGTTCTTAGTAATTCTTCTTTAGCACTATTGTTTATTTTCCGCGTGAACAATAGATTGTGTTGTTAGACTCTCACAGAGTTACTTTTGATTACATTAGTACTCTATATCCTTCGCAGGCTTAAAAGATCTATCTAGGGCTGAGACCAACAACGTTAGTCGATTAGATTAGGATATTGGATTTCCCAAATGAAGCTGAGGATTTGAAGCTCTTGTGATAGAAGGACAAAACCGCGAGCACAAGAGGCTTCAAAAATCCGGGACAATCCTGGACAATCATCACAAAAACACAAAACACGAGAAAGGAAAAAGGCAAGCCTCCTCACAACAAAAAACACTTATTCATTACTACAATACTACTACTAGGATAAGCATGGGTTACCACCCACGAAGCGCCTTGTTTTTGTTAACCGAGTCACAAGCTTGACTCGACCCCGAATTCATTCGAGCCAGTCAGTTAAGCTTCCCCAACTTCGGCCTAGCACATCGGTGATCGACATTTTCTACCATACAGTGCCTCATACAGGGCGGCCTTTATGCTAGCGTGATAATTGTTGTTGTATGAAAACTCGGCCAACGGCAAATGCTTAACCCAACCTTTGCCAAAATCGATCACGCAAGCACATAGCATGTCCTCGAGAGTTTAAATGGTTCTCTCGCTCTGGCCGTCAGTTTCTAGATGATACGCAGTGCTCATACTAATATCTGTACCCAAAGCTTTTTGAAATGATCTCCAGAAATTTGAAGTGAATCTTCCATCACGATCACAGATAATTGAAGGCAGGTACCCTGTCTTAGCCACTATCCTGTTTCAGGGTACAACCTGGGCAATTTTGTCCAATTGATCATTCTCCCTTATTGACAAGAAGTGAGCAGATTTTGTAAGTCGATCCACGATCACCCAGATGGTGTCGAAACCCTGTGACGACCTAGGAAGTTTGGTGATAAAATCCATCGTGATATTATCCCATTTCCACTCGGGTATTTCTGGTTGTACTAGCAATCCCGATGCCTTTGATGTACGGACCTTGACCCTTGCACATGTCATGCATTTGATTGCCAGAACATACGTTGGCGTTACAGCCTTCATGTTTGTTGGCCAACCAATATAATTTCTTCACATCAATTGGTACATCTTTTCGTAACCGTGATGATAAGAATATTGTTCGTCTTGTGGGACTCGTGCATAATCACGGATCTTAAGTCTCCATAGCAAGGTATCCAACTCTTGATGTGTAAACATAGTGTTCCATCGGCACGCGGTTCCAATCTTTCCTTGGGTATATCCCTTCGGATTATGCCGCCTACATCTTCATTCACGAGATTCTCTGGTTTCTGGGCTTCGATTTGAGCTTCTAATATTTTCGTTTTGGGGAGATCCTAAACCAATTGACATAACTAAGGCTCGAACAACATGCAGTGGCTCAATCACGTTCCTTACGGCTCAGCGCATCGGCCAAAACGTTTGCTTTCCTTGGATGAATAACGAATCTCACAATCGAAGTCACTACAGTAATTCCAGCCCATGGCGTTGTCTCGTGTTAAGCATCCTTCAGATCGAGAATGTGTTGTAGGCTTATATGGTCGGTGGAACACGGTGCATCTGGTCCGTAAAGAAAGTTCATCCATATCTTTAGGGCAAACACTACCGACCCTAGCTCTAAATCATTGAGTGGTGTAGTGTCTTCTCGTGGAACATTTAACTGTCGAGATATCATAGTCAATCACTTTCTCTTCTCAGTCATTAGCACATCACCTAAACCCTTTGTGTGACAGCATCACAGTAAGACCACAAAGTCTTCGCATCCCCTCAGGTAAAGCCAGAATTGGTGCAGCCAGCACAGCTTCCCTTTATTAACTGAAAAGCGTTCTCTCTTTCACCCCAGTCGAACTTGATTCCTTTCTTGAGTAAGTTTTCGTCATTGACCTTAGCAATCCTCGAAAATCCTTCAATGAACCTTCGATAGTAACCAGCAAGACCTAAAAATTGGCGGATCTCCGTTGGTGTCTTGGGAGATGCCCAATCTTTGATAGACTCTGTCGTGGCCAGAAATTGTACCTTCGGAATCCAAAATGACATGTCCGAGAAATTGTACCTTCGGAATCCAAAATTTACATTTTGAAAACTTTGCATACAACTTCTCTTTCTTAAGCAATTCCAAAATTGCTTTAAGGTGTTCTTCAACTCTCCTTCGTCTTTTTAATAAATATGTATCGTCATCGATGAAGCAATTACGAATTACAAGTATGGCTTGCACACTCGTTCATGAGGTCCATGAAATAACCGCAGGCGTTGTTCAGTCCGAAATGGCATAAACCTGGAACTGCTCTTTAATGGCCATACCGAGTTCGAAAAGCCGACTTTGGAATGTCCTTGCTCTCGTACATCTAAGCTAGTGATATCCGGATCTCAGATCTATCTTCGGAATACATACTGGGATCTCTTGAAGTTTATCAAACAAATCTGTCGATCCTCAGGAGAGGATAACGATTTCTTTACTGTTAGTTTATTTAACTCGACAGTAGTCGATGCACACCGAACGACACCGTCTTCTTTTTGAACAAATAAGACTAGGGCTCCCAAGGTGAGGTAACAAGGCCTTATAAATCCCTTTCAGAAGTTCTTGTAATTGTTCTGATAATTCCTTCATATGTCGATGGGGCCAATCGGATAGAACGGTGCTCGAGCTAACGGGTGCGGCTCCTGGACTTAAGTCGAAATGAATTCCACCTGGTCGAGCTGGAGGAAGAACCTGGTAAGTCCTCTGGAAATATTTCAGGAAAATCTCAGACCGATTGGTAACGTCCTCTATCTGTTTTCTTTCTTTCCGACTTCCTCCTCTTCTTGTTGGATGATCTGTGCTAAAAAGACCTGGCACCTTGGCCATGTACTCTGTGAGCTTTTGAAACTGAGATAACTGTCAATCGGAGATTATCGTCGCCTTGCTACTCTCGTTGCCGAGCAAAAAGTCAAATTATCATTCCCGTAGGGAATTTGAACAAGTACTCATTGGCACACGATCACGGCGTGACATCATTCTTAACACATTCCATTACCGATAATGACAACGATACTACCCAGCTCTACGGCATTAATTCTATGATGAAACGGGTGTCCAAAGAAATTTAAGTGCAACTCGTATAATTGTGTCTATCTCGACTAATTTCCCATCAGCTAATTCGACATCATAACAATTTTCTAATGAAGTTGGGGCGATGTTTATCAAGGAACTAAATGCAGTGGATATAAAACTTCTATCGGCACCAGTGTCGAATAAGATAGATGCATAGTGGTTATTTAAGAGGAACGTACCCGTGACGACATTGGCATCAGGGTTTCCCGATGTATTTCCCCTCTTTTCTGCATTCCCAACTGCATAAACCCAGCCTTGTGCATTCCCATTTCCTCCATCTTTATTCTTCAGCTTAGGACAATCTCTCTTGAAATGTCCTGGTGCTCCACACTCAAAACAACCATTTCCTTTGGGGGCTGCCCCATTGCCCTTCTGAGTATTAGCAACATTTGTGCTACCAGTACTCCTGCAATCGCGAGCAAAGTGCCCTATTTTGTTGCACTTGTGGCACCTTTGGGTGCACGGGCCATTGTGGTGGAGATGGCATTTGTTGCACTTGGGCAAAGATCCCCCATAAGGCTTCCTTTCGCCTGTCCCCCATGTTTAAACCCTTGGCGACAATTCTGCTCTTGAAGGGTTGCTGTTGGTGACCATGGTTGTTTCTGGATGAATCATCAGCCTTCCTCTTGTTGTCAGATTGCCTTTCCGCGTAGGTGCGGAGTTTCTGATCCATCAAGTCATTGGCCAACTCAATAGTCTCATCCAACGTCTTGGGTCTGGCAGACTTGACGTTCCCATAAATGTTGTCAGGAAGTCCACTGATGTACTTGTCAACCTTCTCGGTTTCATTGGCAACAAACTTGGTACATATCAGGGTTAACTCTTAGAAAAGTTTAGGTGTATGGCTGGAAACAATCGTTTCCCTTGACCTTAGTTCCCAGCACATTTCTAATTCATCAATTCACCCTGCGGACAATACTTGTTCGTCATCTTTTTCTTGAGTACTTCCCAAGTCATTGCATATGCCTCTGGACCTAAGGTTCTTATCTGACCATTCCACCAAGTCAAAGCAGCACCTAACAGAGTGCAGGTGGCAAACTTTACTTGATTCTCAATAGCACAACCACTGATATTGAAAACTGACTCCATCTTTTCAATCCACCGAGTTTAAACCGACCACGTAGATATAAGAGGCCTTCAGTCCCTTGCAGTCAAAGGTTAACACTTCATGAAGATCGAAGCATAAAAACAAGGGCGTTCAGTTTTGCACGTTCCTGTCGTTAATCCCCGTGCGAACTGTGGCTTCCCATCTCCATTGGTGAGTGTTCGCTAAAAGAGCTATGGTCGATCATTGCTTGGAATGGATTATGGAGTCAAGTTGTTTTAAGGTTGATGTCGTTAACCATGGTATCTGTGGTCCTCTTCGGTTGTAGGTGTCAATGATTTGTCTAGAATCACAAAAGACCGAAACAATGAGGTTATATGGACCAGAAATAATAAAAATATAGATTGAATAAACAATACGAAGGGAGGTATATATTACAAATTAACACATCCATTACATTCATGACTTTGAAATTTTTACATGAAATGTTGTCAGTGTACATCATAATACAATACAAAAAAGATCTAAGGCTATGCTAGCGGGGAAAACCCCTAATACTTAAACCATGCTGTACAATGACTTAGCAAGATACAAGTACATAAATCACTAATGTGACTGTCGGCAATCTGACATCCCCCGAAGCATCCTGGTGATCTGGAATCCTAGCCTCTGGTCCTGGCTGTCTAGCTCTCCTCTGCTGCTCTCGCAGTGCTAACAACTCAGCCTGCATGTCGCTCATCTCTCGCCTCATATCTCTGATGACTCGGAGAGTCTCTACCATCTGGTCCTGACGCCTACTATCATTCTCGTCGAAGCGCTGCTAACTCAGCCTGCTGCATCTAAAAGCGAGTCTCATGTACCTGATGTTGTGTCTGAATGAGAGTCCTCTGCAGCTGTAGCTGTGTCTGGTGTGCCTGGAGATAGGTCTCATGTGCATACACATGATCATGATGGGTCTGAAGCTCCTGATGAGTCGCCTGACTCAATCCTATCGAGTGAGCCCAAGCCTCGCGGGAAGCATAGGCCTCCTCCTCTACCATCCATACTGTCTCCTGGAGAGTCAGACCTATCCCCAACAAAGGTAAATGACCCGCTGCGAGTCTATATCGACTCGCTTTGAATACAGACCTACAAATCCAGAGCCACCTCTAGAAGGAGCATACAGTTCCTGAGTATCATGCTCATGGAGCTCAGCAAGCTTGTGACCCTAGTATTGCCATCTCATACGGTTCATAGGTGCTACTCTTGAACTGCCTCTTGCATTATCTACCCAAAGTATCCCTGATCCCGTACCCAACATCTCTAATCCCCTGTCGCCTCTCTTCAGCATCTACCGTGCTAACAAATCCATAATCTATCCCTCGACCTCTGGTAGGTCTAGCAGTAGAACTCTCTCCGATCTCATATCTGGAGCCTATAGTGGACAAATACAACCTCTTGCGGGAGGCTACTCAGACTCGGGAAATAATCATCCCTACGGACAACAGTGGTGGTGATTTAACGAGATGGATGTAGTTGGTGGTAGTGGGGTGGATGGTAATGCGGTACAAGTAACTGCATCAATGAGAGCCTGAGTGGATGATATCCTGAGTGTCTGGATTTGGGTTGGACACCCAGATTGTTGGTGTAAAGGGTGGTTGAATGGTGCAAGTGGGGCCGTGCACCTAGCTAGGCGCTTCCCTTGCAGGGGTGGTGAAAGTGGAATAGGTGGTGATGGTGATGAGTAGTCATTGGTCCAAAGTCTCTTAACCTCTGCCTCTGGTGGAAAAAGGTGATATGGAAGTCTAGGGTCGGTGCCGGTTATCCTAGCCCCAATAGTAATGTCAGTGGAGGGTGGTGGTATAGACAGGCTCAGTTCCCTCAGGTATTAAAAACAGGCTCATCAACAGGTAAAACTGTAATTAGGAGTCAGCCAGAGCAAGTGCTCCTCCTCCTCCTCGTCCTCGCTCATCCTCCTCGTCCTCATCCACATTATTAGCCGTCATCCCTAGATGAATCGCCGAAATCATCATCTCCATCATCTCCCAATCCACAGGATAGTCAACCGGACCATCCTCTGTCTCATCATCCTCATACTCCTCTGGATCCTCCTCGAGATCCGACTCAGTAACATATCCGGGTGACTCAGCAGTAGGTGAATGCAATAGGAGGTAAAGGCTGCTCCCAAGCCAGAAACTCATGGTCATCACCAATTGTATATACACAGGGATATATAGGCCCTCTTGCAACGTAGTCCAGGATCATGTGCCATGATACGAAATAAGTGCCTCAACGCTCACCTCTCCTGAGGAACTAGTGGTGTAAGTGGATCCTCTGGGCCTGGTATGTACTCCGGTGAGGTGGTGCCTACTATACTTGCCCATCGGGAGTACATCGGATCCTCAAACTATGACCCGTGAATGCCTCTCTTCTCTCAGGATACATCCTCATCATCGGCTTCCCAGAATGCTCTGCGTGCTCAGAGCCGGTGTAACTAAAAGTGTAGGTAACAGCAGAAGTCCGCAGAAGACATGATTACAGCAAAAAGCCAAATATCATAAATAAGTATTACTTATAGGGAGATCGATATAATAAATGTCCTGTAAACTTCAATAATAAGATCTTATAGTAATATACGTAATATCATTTATATACACGTATATAAATCATGTAAGCACTTAGTACCCTACTAAATGCTAAAGCAATGCATGTCATGTAAGCATATATGCGCTAGATGTAAACATAGTAATAGCATGTGTTTCCTCACAAACCCAATTGTTGAAAACAGTTTTTGAAATTGTTATAGTCTAGAGACAAAACTTTGACTGCTGGTTCTATATAACCTAGGCTCTGTACCAATCTGTGTAACACCCCCAAATCTGGGTAGCAGCGGAATATAATGTATATCCGAGGGCGTTACTTCATAGATCAATAGCACAAGATATGAGAACGACCACTAAACGTGTCGTTTGAAAAAGATACATTGGATTAACAAAATACTTGTTTGTTACATAAGCCCATGGCTTCAAATTGTTCAACAATATAAATAAAGATTCCGGTTTATAACAATTGTCCCCAAAATGTAATAAGACCCCAAATCTTAAGTGTTGACTCTTCAATTATTGACTTCCAATGTATCATCGCACCTCGTGCCTTATTGACCTGAAAAACATGCTTAAAACGTCAACATAAAGTTGGTGAATTCATAGGTTTATGTAAATCAATAGTAGGACCGCAAGATTTCCAAGTGTATGATTAAGCAACAAATGCAAACATCATAAAAAGTAATTACGTTTTCCTAAGCTCATGACACTGAAGCTCGACATGTATGAATGCAATATATTGCCAATGAATGCCCGTGAATGATGTTCTAACCCGAAACATCCCAAATCCGACATGGTATACGTTCGTTCCCAGTGATAGCTAATCACCCGAACGGGGATTGTCAATCCCAAATAGATCTATCTATAACATTCGCGCTCACAATCCAGTAATTGACAGTTCATGATAAAGGGCTCAGTGGGTTATCGCTACTTAGGCAAACACGTAATCATTGTATAAAATGTACACTTGCGTCCAATTTGTAAAACAAGCATGTTCTCACCCCAAGGATGTAAATCATTTAAATAATTGTAAAACATGGGGCTATGAACTCACCTTAGCAGGTAGTTCTCTGAATGATAATAAATATCCAAGTAAGCAATGAATCACACCGTCAAGTACCTAAGTAAATACGGTCAAGTCTTAGTCTACACATTTAGGCTAACGACTCATTGTATAAACTAAATTCCATTTCAAGTTTATATATACTGTTATCACTTGTGTGGTGGTGCACATGGTTATTGTATTTACAATTTCGATGGTTCTCGGGAAACGTGAAATCAGTGTTAATAAATATACTATTTATTAAGTCGTTAATTAAACCCGTTTAATGTCCGAATATCTTAATATTCGACCGATTCGTTAAGTGTTTTATTAATTCACCTTTGTTCACAAATATACCCTTAAGTTTCTAGTTATTACACTTTAGTCCCTAGGTTTATAAATATAAACATTTATACTTTAAACCCTTTAGTTTCGATAATTACATAATTAGTCCCTTAAGTTTACAAAAATGTAATTTAGGTCTGTATAGTTACACTTCAATCCCTGAGTTTTAGAATGTTTCAAAAACAGTCCCTGGAGTTATCACAATTTGAAAATGACAATTTAATCCCTTAAGGTTTGAAATTTACATTTTTAGTCCCTCGACTTGTAAAAGTTGCATTTTAACTCCAAATAACTCCCAACAAGTGGCATTTCATTTTGTTAAGTCCAAATAAGTTATCAAAACTGTTTCAGCTTATAAATAAGCTCATCGAGCTTATTTTTGGCTTAACGGGCCTTGTTGGGCCCGATAA
This sequence comes from Tanacetum coccineum, assembly GCA_026074375.1. Taxonomy (NCBI): domain Eukaryota; kingdom Viridiplantae; phylum Streptophyta; class Magnoliopsida; order Asterales; family Asteraceae; genus Tanacetum; species Tanacetum coccineum. Next base: position 28,541 of record BQNB010033461.1, read on the forward strand.
GGCCCGTTTAATGTTTGAAAGGTCCGTTATGGTTTTAATGAGTTCAAAGGTCCTCAATAAGCTCAGTGGGACCTGATAAGCTGTAAATAAGCTCGAGAAGCTTATTGTAGCTTATTTCGAGCCTATTGGGCTCGCAAGCCCAACAACTCGACCCGATGAGTACCTTAAGAGTTTCTTAGGCATTTGAGCTTATTTTATGTCCTTATTAAGCCCAATAAGTCTGTTTTTGGTTTAGCTTATCTAAATAAGCTAATAAGCTCTTGCAATGGGCTGTTAGACCCATCAAGGGTCCGAATGGGTTTCTAAATGGTTTGTCGTAATCCACTAGGGTCCATTAGCTTTACTTAGGTCTACAAAGTTCGTTAATAGTTATACAAGTCCACCAATAAGCTGTCCGAGCTTATCGTGAGCTTAATTGCTCGAATTAGGCTCATTCGTAGGCTAGTAAGCCCGATAAGGGTTCGGGTTGATTTCAAATGGCAACCCAAGGCCTAAGTCGATTAAATGAGTACTCCTAACTTATGAATAAGCTCAAATGGCTTATTGATAAACCGTAGCCTATTACACGAGGGTTTGTTGAGCCTGTTTGGGTACAATGGGCCCGTTCTCGGCCCGTTAAGGTTTTCTTTGCATTTTGTGTGTTCTAAACGAGTTTAAGAATTCTATAAGCCCTAGATAAGCTCAAGTGAGCTTATCTATAAGCTACGGGCCTCAAAACAAAGGCTATTGGGCATGTTAGGCCCAAATGCGGGCGGTTTGGATTAACCAAGGCCCTTTGTGGTCCGTTCGTATTTCTAGCAATCGTTTTATGTTTGAAAATCTTTGTAAGGGTCGTGTTTATTACATGCACACGTCAAATAAGGTCGTGTATGTTTTCTCGAGTCACCACACCACATTTACCCTGAAGGTTTACGTATGGTTTTTGTATGAACTCGTATGCATGGGTCTTTAGTCGTGTTAGGATCCAAGTCTTTACATATACTAAGGTTCGTGTAATATCAATAAGCACCTTTAGCCCCTCAATAAGCTTGTGGAACTTATTAACATGCTGAGTACTCCACCTCTGTTTAGCTCTCGTTTACGCTTATTAACCATTATTAATCATATGCATTCGTTTAAATAGCCATTGTACACGTTCCCAAGCCAAGTGGTTTCGTTTACCCAAGAAGTTTACGTATAGAGTTTATGCGTTTAACAAAAACGAACCCATGATCACCTTGGTTCTCATTTGTATGTTTCTATGAAATGTTTAAACCTTAGCTTGAAGTTTAATCATGTTTCATTCATGTTAGCACCACACAAGGCATATTATATGTTTATATGTTCGTGAACCATGCATGGGGCGTGCCATGCATGTACACGCACACTTTACATGTTAAACACAAACAAAGGCGACCCTCACAACTAGATAGGAATAGAAACGGATGGTGTAGGTTCGAATGTAACTTACAAGAGGTCCTAGCGTCTTGAATGTGTTGGAAACGAGTAGAATGGCCACCTAAGTGTATACACGATCGAATAATCCAACCTAAGCTTAAAAGATTATACAATTAACCCAACCTTGGCTCGTGTACCTCTCCCACGTCCTTGTATGAAGACTTAGTACACTTGAGTCCTTAGGAATAAAATGAAGTTGCGTATGGATTCGGTTTTAGTATGACCGAATGTAGAAGAGAGATGGGGGTGGTTTGTGTTTAAGAGAGTGTTTAGGAGTTGTAGAAAATGTCTAAATGATAGATATGAGGAGGTTTATATAGGCTTATGACTTAGTTAGCTTTTCTAGTTCCTAAACCAAACCAAACCGTGCCCTAAGTGGCGGTTTTGGTTAGATCTCGTTAACCTCACATGGTTTTGATAATACCACCTAGAACATCTCTTAATTACAAGATCAATGTATAAGATTCTAGGAATTTAGCAAGATTGTATGGTTTGTGTACATTTGTTAAAGTGTCGCGGGTATCCAAAAGGAGAAAGGGGATCACAATACTCTTATCCATTGTGTAATAAGGCTAACTAGGAAACATCAAGGTACTAGTCTTAATTAAACATGGTTGTATAAGTACTTAAAGAGATATTGGGAGATTTCAAGGTGATTTATATGTTTGTTTGGCATAGGCAAAAGAAAAGTCCTAATGGTTATTAACCATTGTATAAGGAGTTAACTAGGAACACTTAGTACTAATATTAATTAAAGGAGGTTGGTACTAGTACTTAACATAATCTTTAAGGATTTCTAGTGGTTTGTTGTGCTTATACCCGGCCCTAGTGGGTTATGTATACAAAATTTGATTACTTTTGTGTTAAAGGTTTAAAAGTAGGTATTGGTTTGAGTCTAGGTATTTTCGAGGTGTGTCAAAATGTATTTTATTGCGAAACGTAACCCTTTTACGTGACAAATAAAAATAACATATGCCAAGTTAATAATTATATATTTCTTGTTTGATGTAAACCTTAATTTATTTGATGACCGTTTACATTAAATGATTACTTCTGGTCTATGCGATTTAGCTTAAAAGTTAATTTGAAAGTAAACGCGTATCGGACCAAAATAAATAGTGACAAATAGTAGGAGTCGTAAAATGACCTGAAATTGAGACATAAAACGACCTGAAATTGAGGAATGTTACAGTCTCCACCCGTTAAAAGAGCTTTGTCCTCAAAGCTTAAGACCTTGTAGTGGATGATGAAGCCCGGTTTGTGAAAAGCTATGGGTACTTCTGTTTGAACGAATCTTTACGTTCCTAGGTGAACTCAGGACCTCTCCTAGAGTCCCAACGAACCTTAACCAATGGTATCCGGCTTCCCTTTAATCATTTGATCTCCTGTTCCATAATTTCAACGGGCTCTTCCACAAACTAGAGCTTATCATCAACATGAATTCCTTCCAGCGGCATGGCTAACGGTTCGTTAGCGTAATATTTCTTCAGATTAGACACATGGAAAGTATGGTGAACCCTGCTCAACTCTTGAGGAAGTTCCAGCCTGTAGGCGACCTTCCCAACCTTGGCTAACACCTTGAAAGGTCCGACATATCTCGGGTTCAAGTTGCCCCACTTACCGAATCGTATAACCCCTTTCCAAGGCGAGACCTTGAGCATAACCCTATCCCCAACTTCGAACTCCATCGGCTTTCGCTTCAAATCAGCGTAGCTCTTTTGTCAATCCTGAGCAGCTTGAATTCTCTGCTTGATCAGGTCAATCTTTTCCGTTGTTTCTTGGATCATTTCCGGACCAGTCAATTGAGCTTCTCCAACTTTGGCCCAGCACACAGGTGATCGACATTTTCGGCCATAAAGTGCCTCATAAGGTGCAGCCTTTATGCTAGCATGATAACTGTTGTTATACAAAAATTCGGCTAATGGAAAATGCTTAACCCAACCTTTTCTAAAATCGATCATGCAAGCATGTAGCATGTCCTCGAGAGTTTGAATAGTCCTCTCGCTCTGACCGTCAGTTTCTGGATGATACGCGGTGCTCATACTCATATCTGTACCCAAAGCTTTCTGAAATGATCTCCAGAAGTTTGATGTGAACCTCCCATCACGATCATAGATGATTGAAACAGGTATTCCGTGTCTTACCACTATCCTGTTCAGGTATAACCTTGCCAACTTGTCTAATGGATCATTCTCCCTTATTGGCAAGAAGTTAGCAGATTTCGTAAGTCGATCCATAATCACCCAGATTGTGTCAAAACATTGTAACGACTTAGGAAGCTTGGTGATAAAATCCATCGTGATATTATCCCACTTCCACTCGGGTATTGCTGGTTGTATTAACAATCCTGATGGCCTTTGATGTTCGGCCTTGACCTTTGCACATGTCAAGCACTTGCTAACATATGTGGCGATGTCGGCTTTCATATTGGGCCACCAATATAGCCTTTTCATGTCTTGGTACATCTTTTCAGAACCGAGATGGATATAGTACTTAGACTTATGGGATTTGTGCATAACCACGGATCTTAAGTCACCGTGGCAAGGTAACCAACTTTTGCCATTTAAACATAAGGTTCCATCGGCGCGTGGTTCCAACCTTTCCTTGGGTATATCCTTTCTGATCATACCACCTACATCTTCTTTCTCAAGGTTCTCTGGTTTCAGGGTTTCGATCTGAACGGTTAGTATTTATTTGGGAAGATCCAAGCCAATAGTAATAACTAAGGTTCGAACCCGTAATGGCTTAATCCGTTCCTTACGGCTCAATGCGTCAGCCACTACGTTTGCCTTCCCCGGGTGATAATGATTGTCACAATCGTAATCACTTAGCAATTCTAGCGAACGGCGTTGCCTCATGTTTAGTTCCTTTTGGTCAAGAATATGTTGTAGGCTTTTATGGTCGGTGAACACGGTGCATTTGGTTCCATATAGACAATGTCTCCATATCTTTAGAGCAAATTCCACCGATCCAAGTTCTAAATCATGAGTGGTGTAGTTCTTCTCATGAATTTTTAGTTGTCAAGAAGCACAGGCAATCACCTTCTCTCTCTGCATCAACACAATGCCTAAACTCTTGTGTGAAGCATCACAATAGACCATAAAATCCTTGCTTCCTTCAGGTAAAGTCATAATTGGCGCACTGCACAACTTCTGCTTTATTAACTGAAAAGCGTTTTCTTCTTTTCACCTTAATCAAACTTGATCCCCTTCTGAGTAAGCTTTGTCATTGATTTACCAATCTTCGAAAATCCCTCAATAAACCTTTGATAGTAACCAGCAAGACCTAAAAATTGGCGGATCTCCGTCGGTGTCTTAGGAGATGCCCAATCCTTGATAGATTCTATCTTGGATGGATCCACATGAATGCCTCTGCTATCAATGACGTGACCGAGAAATTGTACCTTCGGAATCCAAAATTCACACTTAGAAAACTTGGCATACAGCTTCTCTTTCTTAAGCAATTCCAAAATTGCCTTAAGATGTTCTTCGTGCTTTGTCTTGTGTTTTAAATAAATAAGTATATTATCAATGAAGACGATTACGAACTTATCCAAGTAGGGTTTGCACACTCGGTTCATGAGGTCCATGAATACGGCAGGTGCGTTTGTTAGTCCGAAGGGCATAACCTGAAACTCGTAATGACCATACCGAGTTTGGAATGCCGTCTTTAAAATGTCTTATTCTCGTACTCTCAGCTGGTGATAACCCGATCTCAAATCTATCTTTGAATAAATGCTGGATCCTTGGAGTTGAAAAATTGTCCAGTTTCATGGCACGGACAATACGGTAGGGAGATAAAAAATACCCTACTATAATGCTTGAAGCTGTTTTTCGCCAAGATTTGTGGATTTGGCATGCTTTTTTGGGGTAGCAGGTGCAAATAACGATATTAATGTTTTAGATAATTCTCCGTTATTTGATGACCTTCTTAATGACACAGCCCCTGTAGTTCCGTATGTGGTAAATGGTGTTGGTTATGAAAAAGGGTATTACTTAGCCGATGGTATTTACCCACAATGGGCTACTTTCGTGAAATCTTTCACGGTTGCAAATGACGCGAAACATGCTTACTTTAAAAAGCGTCAAGAAGGTGCACGGAAAGATGTCGAACGTGCTTTTGGTGTTCTCCAAGGACGTTGGGGAATAATACAACAACCAGCACGATCATACCATGTCAACACCATTCGTCGAGTCATGTATTCTTGCATCATACTCCATAACATGATTTTAAAAGATCAAAAGATGGCGGTTTTTGACTGGAACGAGGTGTACGCTAACCCGTCAAGAAATATGCAGCGTACATGGATTGAAAGGTGTGAAACTCAACGTCGGAAAAATAAAGAATTGCGAGACCGAGATACGCATTTAAGCCTCCAACAAAACCTTATGGAGCATATTTGGCAAGAAGTTGAACACGAAGATGAAAACTGTTAGTCGCCAGGGCGTATGTTTTTTTATTTCGTATGTTTTTTTATTTCGTATGTTTTTTATTCCGTATGTTTTTTATTTCCGTATGTTTTTTAATTCGGTATGTTTTTTAAAAGTATTGTAATGTGTAATATTGTTTAATGAAATATTTTAGTTTGTTTAAGGGGGTGTTTTGAAAAAGCTGAAAAAGTAGTGTTATAACTCAAGTTATGGTTACCTGGGTTTTTTTGGATGTGAATGTGAATGTGAAAAAGCTGATGTGGCACCCCATAATTTGGTGTTACTGTTAGCCAAGGTATGGTACCTGGAGCTCTAAATACATAACAAATACTAAACTACTATTACTTTTAACATTCCCCCGCTGTTCGAGTGGTAGAGGATCGTACGCTCAAACTGGATCGAAATTCTTCAAACAAAGCAGAAGGCAACCCTTGGTAAAAATGTAAGCATATTGATATCGAGACGGCACATGAAGAACTCGAACGTGTCCCTTGGCAACCATATCCCGAACAAAATGAATGTCGATCTTTATATGCTTCGTGCGTTGATGATGAAGTGGATTAGTGGACATGTAAATAACACTAACATTGTCACAATAGACCAGAATGGCTGTCTGCAAAGAAGTATGCAACTCAAGAAGTAAATTTCGAAGCCAAAGTTGTTTCCTAAACTTCAAATTATTTTGAGACTTAGTTTCCTAAACTCAAAGGTTTGAGAACGTAGGAGAAATGAACCTCCCTAATTCTTTTAAAACTTACTACATAAAAATAAAAAATTATATTGCTTAAAAACTTATAAAATGAAACATTACTTATAAAAGACAATATAATCTCTTATTAATTAAATAGTAATTTAGGATTTAATCAAACATTTTTTACTATCACTTACACCTATATATACGATTAAATAAAATAAAATAAAATTTAAAATTCATGGGATAAGCCTGGTTTTTATAAGTTGTGAAGGTTGTTTGGAATAAGCATGGTTTTATAGAAAT